>LBNU01037476.1:9854-20838 GCA_014162995.1 Artemisia annua | reverse complement strand
GTTTGAATATCATATATTACGATTGACTTATATAATATAGAGTCTAAAATATATATATATGTGTAAACGTATATATATATAACCACTTATATAATAATAAGTAACGTAATGACTAAATAATAAGTAACGATAACTATTAACTATTAAGTTAGATTAATATTTATCGGGACCTTATTAAATGAATATCTAACGAATTTGCATTACGATTCAATAACGGAAATGTTCTTTTAATAAAGACCATAATGGTTTTCAAAAACAAATGATTTCTTCGACGTGAATTATTAAATATTCGAGTGCACGCTAACTAGTCCAAAGCCAATTTTCTTCTTGTGATAACTAAATTTACCCGTTAGTAGTAAAGTTCGGATTTATTTAACGTTGATAGGTCATTAATATTGTTGTTGGACCTATTGGACTGCGAGTCCAATAGGAGCTCAATAAGAATATTAAGCGACAACATTAACGAGAAATACATCCTATGACTAATATATATGTATGATATAACTTGGGGATCAATAAGTAATCGGTAAATGGTTGGACTTATCGAGTTAACGAATTTATAAGCAATCAACCCTTCATACGATGACTTAGCGACTCATGAGGTCATATCATTCGACCTTGACCTTTATGTGCAACATGGTTTTGGAATGCTACATGTCTTGAATGCGAATAGGTGCATATGTGGACTACTTGGTTTACTTGAGGCTTTATGCCGGTATACTGGATGTTCATGTATGAAGTAGTAATGATTTATTCTGGAATATAGAATCGTTTTAATTTCTCGAAGTAGACATATGTTATTGAGAGCGGAAGTGAGGTTCAACTATGAGTCGAGATACTTTAGTCTGCCGTAACGCTTCAACTCACACACACGACTGGTGGATAACCTGAGAACGTATCCGGTGAAATAACATAACTCTTTGTAGGAACAAAATATGAATCTCCAAACGATATTTCAGGAAAGTAAAAATCTGGAATACTGTCGGTAATGGTATAAAGGTTATATGTATCTTGTAGCATTTTCGACACTGACTAACGTCTATAGATTAGCACTAATATAATATTTGTATATAGATAAAATGGTGCCTGTAGACGCGATCAAGTAAGTGCCAATTGTCAGAAGTCGGTGTATGTTATGACATGACTTGGTTCTGTATTAAGCTTACCCGTCTGAATATATGTAGCTAAAATGATTATGCACTGCGATCACATTGAAGGTGAGACGTTCATAGGCTCCCATCTTTTACTCGTGATATATTAATCATATATTATAATCGGCTTCTGGTTGCGCTAAATGTGTGAGAGATGACGGATACGAGAATGAGAAGGACTATGTGGTTCTATGACCTATGCTATCTTGTTTCAGTTTTATAAGCGCTATTTGTGTGACTTAATGATATATTTAGAGGTAAGACAGGAAGAAGAGGTATAGTTGATTAAGCCTAGAGCGTTAGAGGTCGGTTTGAGTATTAACACACTAATTGTTTGGATTAGTAGGACTGGCACGTATCGGCTGCCTGGAGTGCACTTGGTCGGGATAGTCCATAAAAATTTGCAACGGTGAAGTCTTTGTTTAGGCACCTTGAGCTTAGGAAAATAATAAGTGGAGACCATTTATGTACATCGAGGTTGTTTCTGTGCGTGGATATAAGCCTAATTGACAATACTTAGGACCTACGAAAAATGACTCAGGGACCCATACAAAAATACATTTTTATATACTTTTGTGGGTCCCTAAGTTCTTTTTTATGAGTCACTGAGTCTTTTTAGTGTGCTTAACTTGTGCGTCTAGTGTACAAGTTAGACAAACCCTTATTTTAGTAGTATATCCATGTTTTATGAATTAAGCCCATATTTATTGTTACTTATTTTAGGCTTTGGCATATTATACTCTTTTACTTTAAAAGCCATTATATTGTACTAGTAGAGTACCCGCGCGTTGCAGCGGCGGGTACCATATGACAATTAACCGGAGTCTTTTTAGTGTTCTTAACTTGTGCGTCTAGTGTACAAGTTAGACAAACCCTTATTTTAGTAGTATATCCATGTTTTATGAATTAAGCCCATATTTATTGTTACTTATTTTAGGCTTTGGCATATTATACTCGCTTACTTTCAAAGCCATTATATTGTACTAGTAGGGTACCCGCGCGTTGCAGCGGCGGGTACCATATGACAATTAACCGGGGAAATAGATCCCGATGAGGCATGGCTGAGTTTGTATCGGTTGAAATGGGTCCTCTTTGGTTCATTTTCGGATCGCTTTTATTGGCTAGCGAAACCAGTGGCGACACTTGTTCCCGGTTGAACCCGTGTTTCGGTCTGTTTTCAAAACTATATGTACCATCAACTTGTTAGATTGTTTAAACTCTTGTGTGTTATATTAGTTTGTATAATATGTATAATACCATGTACTTTTCATTTTAGGGGTGTTTTAAAAATAATATTAATTAGTGTATTTAATTATTTTATATTTTGGATTATGTTGTAACTTGTTTAGATTGTACATTGTGAAACTTTATTGTACTTTTTATTAAGGGGGTGTTTTAATTGGTTGTTTTTAATTTGATAGCTATGTATGGTTGTACAATGTGAATAACTCATTGTATTTTTAAGTAAGGAGTGTTTTAATACGAGTATTAATTATGTTTTAATTTAATGTTGTAATGCTGAATTTTAAGGCAGTAAATGTATAATTGTGTTGATATTACTTGTACCTTTAGTATTAAAAGGTGTAATGTTGAATTTTATAGTTTGCATTAATTTTTAAGCCATTAATGGCCGAAAGTGGCGTGTACATGTAGCTACAAAACTTGTATCTAACTGTATTGATTTTAGTGTATTAAATGTCTAATTGTGTTGATATTACTTGTACTTTTAGCATTAAAATATGTGATACGTAATTTTAAGTATTTTTATATTTAGTTTGCCTAAATGCTTTATAAGATAATTAGATTTATATTTTTGAACTAACGAGAATTAGACTTACGGGAAAATAGGAAATTATTCCCTAGTAGTCAAGGCCCTAAATATTTACCAAAAACATTCAACAATAAATAACCCTTCCAACTGTCGTATACAATTTTTACCTACTTGCATGCTTGTTTGCTAACCCATTGCAATATTTTTCTTCTTTGGGTAAAATGCAAAAATGGTCCCTAAACTTTCAAGAAATCGCAGAAATGGGACCGAGACAAAAAGTAACGCAAAAAAGAGATTAACGTTATGCAAATTTGCAAAAAAAGCCACCGAGAGGCATTTTCCATTACTTTTCCCGTTAAGTGCCACGTCCATGAGGGTAGTCTCGTCATTTCATGGTTCTTTTTATCTCCCGCAATTCTTTCAGATGACTATTTTAGCAATCAACGTAAATTATTTAGTTAAAGCAACTAGATTACTAGAGCTGGTTTTTGCATAGTACATTAACTCCCCAAAACCAAACCAGAACTTCATATCCGTTGCAAAGGTAATCAACCGTCAAACCCTAACATAAAAAAATCAAATCAGAACAACGAAACCCATCTATGGCGAATAATGATAAGAATGATAAGGGGAAGTGTTTGTTGATGGGGGGGGAGGAATCATCAGAAAAGTCGTGGGGTAAGGTTTTATTAAATGATGAAGTCTTTGAGGATGTTTTGAATGAATTTGGTGATAAAGTTATTGCCGAGTATGGTTCGTATGCAAACATAGGGAAGGAGATGATTGAAGAAATTCTTCAATGGATGTGGAACAGAACTTTCAACAAACCAAATGTGGGTGCTAGCGGTGCCATATCTATTCCTACCGTTGGAAGTGGTAGCGGTTGCTCCAATGAGGTAGTTGCATTTACAAAAAAGAGGGAGGGGAAGGCCGGTTGGGAGTGGCAAGAAGAAGAAGGAGGGGAGTCCTAATCCGAGTACAGTTACACAAAAAAGGAAGAGGGGAAGGCCTGTTGGGAGTGGCAAGAAGAAAAAGGAGGGGAGTTGTAATCCGCGTACATTTACACAAAAAGGAAGAGGGGAAGGCCTGTTGGGAGTGGGAGGAAGAGGAAGGGGAAGGAAGAGCATATGAATCTTGGTATGTTAATGTAGAATACATCTTTTACGTGTTATTTTAAATTTATTTGTAGGATGCTATGATATGTTTGATAGACTTTTATATGCATCCCCTTTGAGTGACATGATTGAGTACCCTGATTGCTAGGTTTAGGATAAACAGAGTATTATGTTTTTAAGTAGGCTGCTAGAATATCATATGTGAAAGTGTTTGGCATTACTAAAGTACTGCTATATAGAGTGTTTGGCATCACTAAATGTGACAACCGTGATTTTTGCAGGTTAGTTTGACTAATAGTCTCTAGTTGTTTAACTTCGTTTGTTGTGAATTAAGTGTTTTATGTGATATATGTGTCGGATATGTGTGGTATTGTTATTATAAGTAGGAATGTGGCACTAAATCCCTTTGCGTGTAATGTTAATGAGATGATTTAAGTGGTGTTGAGTTTTGACAAATTCGTTTTCAACACTTTTGCGGTGTAGTAGTGAATTGTGTAACTTTGATGTTTTGCGGTTTTGTGTAACGAGACTTCATTCAAATATTTGAGCGTTGGTAAGTTACGAGAAGGTTGTTTTCATGGGATATGTTTATAGAGTGTGTGAGATTTTATTTTTGGAAAGTTTATTTCGAAAATGATTATTTTCCGGTTTTTCGTAAATTAAAGATTTATCGCGAAAGACATGAGGTTTCGATATGGGAATACATAAAATATGAAAAGTATGGGGTTTTGAATGTAATAAATAAATTTGATTAAAAAAAATAAAATATATGTGTGTGGGGGTGTAGTTCGACCAGAAAAGGGGAAAAGGGGAAGGGAAGAGACCCAATTGTAGCCCAATTACAATTCTAAGTTAGGTAATTATCCATCAATAATTATAAATACAAAATTAAGACTCCCAAGTCTATTTTTCTGCATATTAGTCGATTTCCAAGAGAGGAGAAAAAGAAAAAAATTAGGGTTTTGCTCTTGAAGCCAAAAATCAAGCGTAAGGTATACTTTCGATACTAGTTTTCATTCAATCAATGTTTTATTATTATAATTCGTGTAATATAAATTATGATGGAGTTAGGGATTATAAAATTCTGTAATTTTATGATGTAAAACATGTTAGGATCAATAATTGGTAATGGTATGAGGATTGAGCGTAAAACACGTTAGTTTGCAAGTTAGGGTTTGAACAGAAAGTTAGGGCTGTAAAGATACGAAGTTATTTAATAGATGGTAATGAGTTAGATCACGAATTTTAACTCTAAATTGTAGTTCAAAGGAAGAGCATTTCAAAAATTACGACCACGACTGATTTCGTGGTCGCGAAGTTAGTCTTTTGATTTTTCTAGATAAGGTGTCAAAGCTGTTAAGCCGGGACAGAATTTGGGTAAAAGTTTGATGGTGATTTGTTTGTGAAAAAGTGTTATTAGGGTTAGCCCTTCTGGGAAAGTTAATTTTTAGGTTATGTTAGCCTCCCACGAATAGGATTCGCGATAAAAAGTTGTAGAAGTATTTTTATAAAATCAAAAATTTTTGGTGTGCGTTCAGATCCGAATCTGGATAGTTAACAAGTTTGATTTTCTTATGGGTATTTGTATGTGTTATTAGACCATCGGCTTCTGGAATTAGCTTGTATGCTTATGAGAGACCATGGGGAATTTTTGGTATGAGTTTTTAAGCTTGTATGGTCATTATTTTATGTAGGTGCATGTACCCTAAAATTCTGCGTTTTCTGAGATTATAAGTGCAAGGGATTTAGTGAGCATTAATGGTTGGTGGTGTTTAGTATGGAGTCTAGGAGATCCATGGTGGGTCATATGAACCTTAGACATCCATCATATGAGTATTGCATGGGTTATAGCTTTTATCTTGGCCGTGTGTAATGTGAATTTATTTGTGTGTTGTTTAGATTGTGATTGTAATTTGTTGGAAGCTGCAGAGTTAAGGTGAGTTCATAGTCCCATACTTTTTACTTTGTTTTAAACTTGGGATGGGAATGATGCTTGTCTTAAATATTTTGAGTTACTGTGATTATGTGTGTTTGAAAGCTTGGACTTATGATGTTATCATATGTATGCTATGTGTAAAATTATGCGGTGATGATGTGATTGTGAGATTATACGTGATTCATTTGGGGACCCATTTGATGCCAAGTTTTGTGTGGATTTATACGTGATTCAATTGGGAGGATGCTTATCCTGTTACTCGCGCATGCGACCTAATTGATGCCAATATTGGAGCGGGGGTCACGTTCCGGCCCGGATGTTGTGAATTTGGATCGGAGGGGCACGTTCCGTCCCATTGGTTGCCTTTGTTGTGTGTGATTACATGTTAGCTTATATGATAACTTTATATTATTTGTCCAGCTATGTTTTATAATCACAGAGAACTGGTTGCCTCGAGTGTGAATGTGTGTCTTAAACCTATGAATCTCACCAACATTATGTTGACGTTTTAAGCATCATTTTCAGGTGAGCATTCTAAGGCAAAGATTGAGGGATGCAATTAGGCGAGACTTAGTTGCATTATGAAGACTTTATGTTATGTTTGAATTTGACAATATTTGGATTTGTTTGTGATGAGATTATGTTTTACATCTGGTAATTTCATATCTATTGAAGATACCTTGGATTTTGTTTTGGTTGGTTTATTTTTGGGGTATTGTTACAACACTTCGTGTTTGTACTTTGCTCTACTTATGTGCATTGTAGTATTTCTCTATCTAGACGCCATGTGTTCTGATGATATCCATGAAGTTACACCCTCGTGTTTCCGCCTTGGCGAGGTGTGACACTAAAGTACTGCTACAGTTAGTAAGTCTTTACATTGGTTGTAAGTAAGTCTTCACATTGGTTGTAAGTAAGTCTTCACGTACTGGGTCTACGGGCACCAAGATCAATGGGTAACAATTTGGTGTTATTTTGACTAGGTGAGTCTAATGATGTTCAGCAAATATTTTAGATACATTGCATTGCCTATTATAGTAACCTCATTTCATTGCATATATTGACTGTGCAGGTGTAGTTGATCACATGTTGGTTCATCCAGTAGAAGGTTTGAAGATTGACATATGGGTTCATGTATTGGGATTTACTAATGTAACTTGAACTATTCTACCTCTGTTTCGAATACACCGAAGGGTGTGGGCAGGCATTGTGATAGGTTCATCTTTTTGGTACATGCCGAAAAATATTATGTAAATTGAAGTATTTCATATGGGGTTAAATGTTTAGTCAAGCTTCACTCTTATCAATACTCTGTTTTGGGTTAAATGTTTATTGATGCTTGACACCCATGAATACTCTGTTATTACATCCAATTTCTTATGCATAATATGTTTGTGTTTGTGTTTGTTTTGTGTTTCTGCCATTTTTTTTCGATTAATATCATTTACTATGAATATGTTTGTGTTTGTTTTGTAGTTCTGCTATTTGCTTCGATTAGTAGCATTTACAATTATGTATTTGTGTATTGTATTATGGTTTCAATACTGTCAGTTTCATGTTTGTGAATGTGTTTGTGATACGAATCGAACAATGTATATCAAGACAAACGGGATCAAACAACCCCTTCCATTCATAAACCATAAGGATACATTTACAACCTTAGGGGAAACCACAACCCCTAACTACATCATGACCTACATCTACCTAGCTTACGACACTACGAAAGTGGCACTAAAATGAACAAAAGAAACCACAACTCCACAAGTTCCCAACCACCTACTACCTACATTGATCATACACAACAAACACAACAAAACAACCCACCCCCAGCCTCCAGCACCCAACCCTTTCACATGTAAGTTTGCCTCACAGAAAACTCAATCTTGGAGACAATGTTGTTGTTAGTTTGCCTAAGCATCCTCATCAACCCCCTTATCTTTGTCATATCAGCTGACTGAATCCTCCTAAGCTGATGAAAACGTATAAAAACAAATGAAAATGGATATAAATAGATAAAAACGTAAGAAAAACCTGAAACGGGTTGGCTACAGGAGAGGATCCGGGAAAAAATATCTAAGGACTAAATTCTTTAAACCCGGCATGCCACAGGGACCAAAAACGGTAATTAAAGATAGTGGAAAACCGATACACCCGGTATCCCACCCAGGGATTAGCCATAGTGTAACTTATTTGAACGTTGAGTAACCTAATTAACGATTTACATGAGTAACCTGGTTGAACTAAAAAAGTTATAGTAACTTAAATCAAATTTTTGGGAAACTTTGATAACTTTTTTGAGTATTAACCCTTTATTAAATCATGACCGCTGATGAGTGTGTAAATACTCATCATTTTTGTCTTATCTGAACTGCCAAAACATCCAAAAACACCCAAATATGCATCAAAATACTGAAAATATCTCAGGGTTGTGTTATATGTTTTAGATGCAAAATGTTTGAAAACAAATGAAAAACGAACAAAGTTTGCACAATTGGCAGTTTCAGTCCCTCAACTTTCAAAACTTGTCAAATCTGGTCCCTATGCATTAATTTTGAATAAGAAGTCACCAAAGGTCCTTTTTAAATCACAAATAATCATATTTAGTCCTTTGGTGGCAAGTTTGCAAAAATTACACAAATGGTCCTTCAAGTTTCAAATTTGGCAGAAATGGCCCCTAAGCAACTATTTTTGGATGAAAAAGTCTTTTATGGTCCTTGGAAAGTAAAAGTTATCACAAATGGTCCTTGGGTGTGAAATTTGGTGAAATTACAAGTTTGGTCCCTGTACTTTGAAGACTTGGCAGTTTTAGTCCTTAGATATTCAAAAAAGTGGAAAAAGTTAACAAAGGTCCTCACACTATTTATCCTTGGCAAGAATGACCCCTTTGATAAGTTTGGAATAATGTCAAGATCAGCCCTTCAAAAATTCAGGTTCTACACTTTTAGTCCTTGGGCTTTTAAATCTTATAAACCAAACGGACCTAATCTATTAATTTATAAACCTATAAGTCCAAACCCAAAAACAAACCCAAACACAAACACAAACACAACCACACCAGCCCACCCCTTTTCCTTGGCCCATCACAACTCCAGCCCAAAACAAACCCATTACACCCCTTAGTTATACACGGGGTTTGACCCCAGTCAAACTCCCCCTTCCCTCCTTCATCCCCCACCTCCACTTGCTCTGCAACAACCATCACATCCACCACCCCCCCTCCCACCATCATTGTCACCTCCACCGCCCAACCCACCATCTACCTAACAAGACAACCTCATTTAATGCACCACCCACAATTTGCTATAAAAAACAGTTAATCCCTCTTCCCTTTATGGTGCCAAAATTCAATCCAATGGCTAGGATCAACCAGAGATCATCCAAGGGCTCAGAATGAAGTGGGAAAGACCAAGTGGAACTCCAAGAACCCTAATTTCTGGCTATAAATAGAAGAGAAGCAGTGAAGACCAAAGCGAGTAGATTATTAGCATAATTTAGTGTCGAATTCATAAGTTTTTAAATTTTAGTGTATGTTTTAGCTTTTCAATTGTAATTTCAGTGATTCCAATGTACTTTGAATCTTTCTAAATCAATGAATTAAGGTTTCTTTTGGTTAATTCAGTTTGTGCAAAAATTACCTCAAAATCTCTTTTATATNAAAACAAACCCATTACACCCCTTAGTTATACACGGGGTTTGACCCCAGTCAAACTCCCCCTTCCCTCCTTCATCCCCCACCTCCACTTGCTCTGCAACAACCATCACATCCACCACCCCCCCTCCCACCATCATTGTCACCTCCACCGCCCAACCCACCATCTACCTAACAAGACAACCTCATTTAATGCACCACCCACAATTTGCTATAAAAAACAGTTAATCCCTCTTCCCTTTATGGTGCCAAAATTCAATCCAATGGCTAGGATCAACCAGAGATCATCCAAGGGCTCAGAATGAAGTGGGAAAGACCAAGTGGAACTCCAAGAACCCTAATTTCTGGCTATAAATAGAAGAGAAGCAGTGAAGACCAAAGCGAGTAGATTATTAGCATAATTTAGTGTCGAATTCATAAGTTTTTAAATTTTAGTGTATGTTTTAGCTTTTCAATTGTAATTTCAGTGATTCCAATGTACTTTGAATCTTTCTAAATCAATGAATTAAGGTTTCTTTTGGTTATTTCAGTTTGTGCAAAAATTACCTCAAAATCTCTTTTATATTCTGTTGTGTTCTATAGTTGTTATTCAGGACTCATTAAGCTCATATAAGCTCCTAGAAAGCTTCTAAAAGCTTTTAGTTACTTTAAAATTCAGTGTAGACTCAAAAATCAAAAACAAAAAAAAATACAAAAAATCAGTGAAAAAATAAAAAATTGTAGGTTGAAGAAAGAAGATGGCTGGAGCATGGTTAATTCTGGATGGCCATGGGTTAGGAATCCATGGGGAGTGTTAGGATTGGTTCTTGGGTTCTGGTTCTTGGTATTTGGCTGGAGTGCAATGTTAGGTCACCATATTATAAACACAAGTATAGATTTGGTAGAAATGAGATGAGAAATAGAGTTTGGTTGATTATAACAAATATGAAGAATAAAAGTGCAAGAGTTTCTTTAATGTATTGAAATAACCAACGAATAGAAATGATTACATGCATTCCTATTTATAGGAGAGGAGCTAGGGCAACATCCCTTTCTCCTTCCTTATCCTAAACGAGTGGGCTTTAGGCCCATTGGACGAGTATTGGACTCATCCTAAATGTTTACATAATCAATAATCATAGCAACCTATTACAAATGTTGAAATAACCGAGACTTGACTAAAATGGAGAAAACTTAGGTTCTAACAATCTCCCACTAAGGATCGGTTGTTGAAGAAGTGATGTTCAGTCACGGTCATTTGAGGTTGCAGGACGTCTTGGTACTTTGACTTTTGTTGTGGCATTCATGGCTTTATACGTCCTCAAAGATGATTATGTAGAAATGATTCATCGTTCTTAGTTCTTAACAATCTCCCCAGATAGA
>LBNU01037474.1:116586-127278 GCA_014162995.1 Artemisia annua | reverse complement strand
GTGTGTGTGTCAATAATATATCAATTGTGTGTTTATTAAAAATTCGTGTGTGTGTCAATAATACGTTAATTGTGTGCAAGTGTGTCAATTAAAATTTCGTGTGTGTGTCAATAATATATCAATTCTGTATCAATTAAAAATTCGTGTGTGTGTGTCAATAATATAACATTGTAGCGACACACTATGTTTATCACTTAATTTTTTTAATACGTATGGAATGACATTAAATTTTACATATTTATAATAACACACTAATTTTTATGACTCATTGTTGTGTGTCACCAAAATTGTATATAAATATCAAACTCAAATTTAAAAAATAAAAAAAATAAAAAAAAATAAAATAAAAAAAGAAAAGAAAAAAAAACGTTGATTACGGGATGTGTAATTTATTGGCTAAGATTCTTGACACCTTGTATCGTGTGTCAAATGTGAGACGAAAAAAAAATATAGTGAGTCATTAAAAAATCTTGACTATTGTACAAGTATGGTTTTAAATGTATGCAAAAGCAAATTTTGATTGACGTAATTTTTAATATTAAATGTAAAATAATTAAGTGACATTAATTCTCCATTTTGGCTGACCATATGATTTATAATGTATACAAAAGCCATTGATTTTCCATTTAATTACAATTATACCATCCATCTAATTAAGTTTCAATCTCATCTTAAATGATTGATCCAATGGTCCACAAGTGTACTTATCGTATCCTACTTTAAAGGTGTACACCACAATAACGCCACCCTATATATATATATATATATATATATATATATATATATATATATATATATATATATATATATATATATATATATATATATAAGAGGCTAAGTATGAGTTGCACTTGATGCTTTGAAGGTTGTACATGAGGCATATAATGATGACTCATCATGTCTAATGCCTAGGTGGCGCTGACTGTAATGCCCAGTCAGCACACATTTCATGAAAATTTCGGAATTTGATTAAAAATTTTGACACAAGTGAGATTCGAACCTCGGTCTCCCATGTAAACAAACAACAATCCAACCACTAGACCAAAGTGATTTTTATGAAACAACTTGAAAAACAAAGTCCATAAACCCTTTGAATATTTGGCGCTATAAGTGATAATCCTTTGACTAACGATTCATAACGTACACACTTCCTCCATAATTTTCGCAACAAATCAATAGCCAAATCAAATCAAATTAAAACCTTCCTATTTTACTGCAAATTTGAATATCAATTTACTTCAAATCATTCAAAGTTCATAAATTAACATTCATTGTTTCTTCTTTTTAGTTCTCTGTAAAATATTGTTCTTCATTCGTGTTTCTCAAAATCAACATCCTGTAACTTTTATCAAACGTAATGATTTTTCTGTTTTGTTTCTTTTAGGGTATGAGTTTCGTAGAAGATTCATGAAAGTCTTGAAGAACATTAGTTTCGAAGGTAAAAATTAATTGTTTTATTTCATTTTTATGTTTGTGTTATGATATGATTTTATGTTTCGAAGGTTTAAATTCATCCAATCAATCAGTTTGTTCTTATTATGGTATGCAAATATTTAATTCGTTTTTTTTGTTCTTATTATGATATGATTTCAGTTTTATTTGTTTTTGTGCTGTGACGATTAGGGTGTTTCGGCTGTTCATTAGGGATTTAACTAATTTGAGTTGAAATTTTTTGAGAGATTCAAACAAACACACACAAGATCCAGTTATATCATCCACAAATCATAGGTATTTTCTTAATTATCTGCTTCTAAAGTAATTTACTTTTTTATTTTTGGTATAATTGAATCGAATTCCGTTAGCCGTTCAATTTTGGTGTATGAGGAATTAGAGATTAGTTTTGTATATATTTATGATTTTTGGTTGTTGATTTTATAATTGAAATCAACCGGACTCGATGTGAAAGGATTTAGTGGACACCATGTATTTGATGAAATGTGTGAAAATATTGGGTAACTATGTGTCATCACAATAGATAACAATTAGTTTCGTATGCATTAATTAACTTTAGTTTTGAAATCAACCCTGGTTATAGTTTTGCATACCAAGTGTTTGATGAAAGGGTGGTTCGCAATGTTTATGTTTATCTACGAAAATAGCTTATGAGCTTATATAGTTTTTGGATTTGGTTTTCAGCTTATTCGAAATAGGTTTAATAAGCTCCAGTTACAAGCTATGGAATAACAGGCTCAATTACGCGATTGTAAGCTTCCTAGAAATATGATACTTGCAATCATACTATGTCTATTAGCCTATTATTCTCTTGTCGAATTAGGACAGGTGCGTGCCATGCTTCCTGTTATTTGGGCTGATATTTCTGGCTATCATAATCAGGTACTATCAATGGCATTTCTACTATCAATGGGATGGTTGAAAATCTAAAGGCACCGCTTGAATTTGAGGTTAGTTTTTGATTGATTGACATAAGCCATAATATTGTTTTAGCACATTGAGTAGGCGAAGAATAGACCATTGTTTGGTACTGATTGTTTAAAGGTGTATATCTTTTCATTGCTTGATATAAACTATTCTTTGTGGGGATGCAGGAAGGGAAGCACACGTGATGACATTTGTAACCTCCATATTCTCCAATATTTTAACAATTTTTCATGTTCGCAGGTCGCAACTTTTGAGATGAACGAGTATTTTACCTTGGAGAGAGCTTAGCAAATAACCAGGCAAGATATTCTAATAATCAGGTTTAAAAGTTTATTATACATGATTATTTAAAAGTCTGTAAATAGATGTTTTGATTGTGTACCATCAAAAAGGTTTATCCTTTCCCATGCTACCTGTGTTGATATATTTTTATTTTAATACATATTTTTCATTAAATTCTATAGTTTCTATAGCTAACCGATAAATATGGTTTTATAAGAAGTTGCCAACTATATTAGAATATGTTATATAAGTAATGTGATTGTTTTGAAATTAAGACCAAAATAAATTCGACATGAACTTTATACGAGTAACTATTTCAAAACTATATTCATGTTTATATTTTTGTGAAATGAACACATTAAACTAACCGTACCAAAGATCAGTCTTCGAAGTCATTCTACGAGCAAATGATGGTAGCTTTGTTCTTAACTTTCAACCAATTTTTAATCCAACTAATTCTTAAACTCTTTTGTGTAGCTATCAATGATATACGATGACTCGAATTAACCAGACTGTGAAAAAATGGTTTAAATGGTAAGCTAGGCGGAAGAGGTGGATGTGTCACAATTTCCATAGTAAAAGAGGACAAACTTTATGGACTTCCAATTAGATTCAATTACAATATTTCATGAGAAGAGGTGGATGTGTCAAAATTTCATGATGCAAGCAAGAACACTAATCCAAAAATATCATGTTTGAACTGCCCTAATCTCGCCAAAAGTGGAAGTGGCAGTTACCAAAAAGTCATTTTGTGTATAGGTATTAGTACTAATTATGACTGGAATGTGATGTTCTTTTTGTTGTTGAATCTAGATGGGGAACATTGTTTTCTTCTACACTGAGTGTGGACTAATGGATTACACGGTTATCAAAAGCAATAACCCTTAAAAGTTGGTTGTTTCAGATGTTTATGCTGCTCGGTGCACTCTTAAGAAGACACCAACATGGACAGAGACACTGAAACATCACATTGGATCTTCTGAAGATCAAGTCAGGTGAGTATTTTCCGAAGTTAACTGAAAATAAAAGTCCTTTAAATTGCTGTAACAGTGGGTTTAACGGGTCAAAATTTTTGCTATTAGAGTTTGCCAAACACTCCTTTAAGTGGTCACAATTGGTTAACGGTTCAAAATTGTTGCTGTTACAATTTGCCAAACACCCGTTTATGTATTTCGTAAATTTTTTTGAGGAACTGGAGAAACAGCATGATGTGTAAAGTTACTGTGGCATGGGGTCCTTTTACCAATAAGCTCTTGTCATATGATTTCGAATTATATGGAAGTTCATTTGTAGCCGTGTACTAAATGCATTCTATGTTATTCTTATTCAATGAAGTTGTTTCAAACTAAAGGCCGAAAACCATAAGATAAACCACCACATCTTCATAAGTTCAAGTAAATTTTTTCAATATTTCTTAACGAAAATACTAATCTTTATGCTTTTGTCATTCCTTTTCAATTATCATGGAGTTACATTTACTAATTTCTTTTTTCTTGCAGATTATATCAATGGGAAGTGGATTATGTATGTCTAATTGGTCACAAGTTTTGTATCCTTATCAGTCATAAGGTTTGTATGCTTACTTTTTTTTGACTCATGACCTGCTAATTGATAAAGCGGTGTCTGATATGGATTACTTTAAGAACAGGGTAAAGAAAGATTGGTCAGATACAGACACTGAAGACAAGGATGATGATAGTGCTGAAGCTAAGGGGGATATGGAGGTAGATAATGATGACGATGATTTCAAGAAAAGGCATCAAGTTCATCATGAATCAGATGAATTGAGTAAGTTCATCATGTGCCTTACTTGATCTTTGTCTAATTCCAGCCATTTTTAATTTTTCTTATGAATACAGTGAGAAGATTTGCGGGAGCACTTCAGTAAGTTTGCCACTGTATCTGAAGATCATCTGGTGGTTGATAAAGATACAAAGCGATCAAAGGGAAATTGCTTATATTTTTTATGCATATATAGAATCTGCAGTTAGATTTGAATATTTCTTTGCCCCATAGTTTTACACTTTTACTATCTAATGTAAAATTGCTTATACAAAGTTGATATTACCTGATGGCAACTTCTCTAATACAGAGCTGACATATATTAAAGAATACAATGAGGATACGAAGCTCATATTTTGTGTCTGAGAATATTGAGACTCATGTAACTACTAAAGAACCTACGTCGATTACAACCAAGGTATTTCATTTTCGAAAAGACTTTATCATTTAGTGCGAATCAAGGGCATGTGCTATATTAGAGTTGGAAAAATAAATGGCCAGGGCGGGCTAAATAACATATCAAAACATGTGCGATTCCTTCTATTGTAAGTCAGATCAATTTGTATGCAGTTAGTCGATACTATGGATTTAAGTTGACATTGCATAACTTAGTTGTGACCAATATCAAACATAGGCAATCGTTGCCCATAGGTACACCAACTTATACATTTGGATACCACTGAATTGTTGTACGATGGAGATTAAACATTATTTTTTTCATTCAAACAACACACGAGCTGTGGCTATACGTATATTAATATACTAAATCACGGTGTTGTTTTAGGTATGAATGAAATCACAGAAAAGAGTTGTAGCAGGTTGCACAAAAACAACAGCAGAAAACATTTCACAATTCGAGGTTATTTAATTGTTCACTTTCACATATTGTATGGCCAATTACTCATGCCGTATTAACCTTAGACATCGTATAATTTCTGCAGCTATAAACAAACCGGTTAACAATGTAATAATGGACGCGCACCATCGTTTGACAAAGGTGAATTAATCTATACACTGAATTCTAATAAAAGTATAAAGATAATTTTTCTTGCAATTTACTCCTAAACCAATTATTTGTCGGATTTTGTTTAATGAATACTATCAAACAAAAATCGTTTTTCATTATGTCGTTTAGAAAAATATGCAGTTAACGGTAAACATTAAATTTGAAAGTGAATCAGCTCAGGGGCGTCTGAAATTTCTAACTACATAATTTACATGTAAAGGATTGCTTATCGAAGCTTCCAAGAAGAGCATCAATGCTATTAGTTACTAAGTAGGTAGAACATATTGTGGCTGTGGTTAGGTAACAGGTAACAGGATACAAGTTAACACATGTTACTTTTATTCGAGTTAGGTCATTTGTTCAAAAAACATTTTATAACCATTCCAAGTCAATAATTGTGATAGAGTGCATATATAGAGCAAAATAGTCTTTGTTTAATAGTTTGAAAGACAAAAAAAATCAGGTTTAGAAAGGTATTGTTTCATTGTAGTGCCAAATATATGCATACAACTAAGAATGGCAAAAGAAAGTCGGCAATTGTTCTAAATAATGGTTGATAACAGATTACGCGCCTACGGGTCTTTCTTTTGTGCTGAACAAACAGTCTATAAAAGGAAGGAAGGCTTATGAGACAACCACTTTATCTAATGCACAACTGCTGTAACGGATACATGTGTGTATTCTTTTTTGCATACGGATGTAAATATTCATTCCGCTAATGATACATGTGTCTATGCATAATATGGTTATTGGTAACAGTAAAAAGTTTCATTTGAGTAAAATATGAAAGACAATTTACCTTATGGCTTACACACACTCTTCGTGACGTGCTGGGGTCGTCCTACGAACCAAGGCATGTAAACTATTTGATTACCTACCGAGTTGAAGTACTATATACAGGATATAAATGACGGCTTACGCTACACCGTTTCTTATAAATTTTATCCTATTGTAGGTACTAATGAAGGTCCTATAAAAGGTTCTAGCGGTACGCGTGGCAACAACAGAGAATGCCAACCGTGAATGCCAAAGTTAGTCGACCACGGTTTGTAAGACTCAGTTGGTAAGGGTTCGTCACGTTCATGCGATTTCAGGAAACTCAGAGACACAACACTACACTGATCCTTATAAATTTGCTCTTGCTGTATGAATTAATGAGCGTGCCAACAACAAAGAATGGCAACCGCGAATGTCAAAAGTAAGTCAAACATCGTTAGTAGCAGTGACTTGGTAACCTTGAGGTTTGTGCTGAACCACATGGTGCATCTTGCTACGGGTAAGAATCTTTTGGTTATGGCGTGAGAAGTTGAAGCAGAATATGACGCGGATGAGGTTAAGATGCAGGAGGCGTTGGAAATGCAAATTGCTATACAAGAGGATTGTGGCTTTTAACTTCCCACTGAAATATCATCGTTCAATGATCGAATACACATATTTGTTGCTGGCAAAAGCTTCTGGAAAATCCATATAAGAGCTCAAAACTCAATTCCAAAAATGACACGTTATGCACAAGCAAATGAAGAAAGTAGATGATAGTTTTCTAGAGCTGATACTAATCACTCAATGATCAGACAAGCATCTATCATAGTCAAACAACAAAGTGAGAAACCTTGATTTACTAGCTCATAACTTCATTTGTATATTTTCATTGTATTTTGCCATTGGTGATAACAATTAAGCTAAATATACTTTCTTAATTATATATAATTCTTTTTCCTCATCCTTTTCATTTTTTTTAAACATAAATTACATGAACACTTTTATTTATTTATTTATTATTATTATTATTATTATTATTATTATTATTATTATTATTATTATTATTATTATTATTATTATTATTATTATTATTATTATTATTATTATTATTATTATTATTATGTTTAGAATATTTGTTGTCATTCATTATTAATGTACATAAGCTTATAATTCCTCAACTAATATTATGAAGCTAACCCGCCCATCGGGCGGGTTATGAAGCTAGTATATATATATATTTGTAATGAGAAATAATTTGCACACTTCATATTTTGATTAGGACACTCATTCATGTGCATTAAACTATTGTATTGTGGATGTACACTGCTTTAATCGGTTTGTACATATGAGTGTTGATGAGTGTGTAAATACTCATCATTTTTCTATCATCTGAACTGCCAAAACATCCAAAAACACCAAATAATGCATCAAAATAGTGAAAATATTCCAAAAGTGTGTTTTATATGTTCTAGATGCAAAATGTTTGAAAACAAATGAAAAACAAACAAAGTTTGTACAATTGGCAGTTTCAGTCCCTCAACTTTCATAAATTGTCAAAACTAGTCCCTGGATATTTCAAAATATGCAAAATATCATAAAAGGTCCTTGGGGATTCATAAGTTGTCAAAACAAACCCTTTGAATATCAAAAATCACAAATTTACAACTTTGGTCCCCCAAGTTTGAAAAATGTCAAAAATAGTCCTTGGTGAATTTAAAAAGTGAAAATAATCAAAAATAAACCTTGTACTATTCATCAATGACAAAATTGGTCCTTATGGTAAATTTTTGGAAAATTACATGTTTGGTCCCTGAAGTTTCACAAATTGGCAGAAATGGTCCCTGGACTTTGAAAAATGGAAAATATCAACATTAGTCCTTGTACTATTCATCATATGGCAAGAATGGACCTTGAGAGTACTTTGGAAAAATCACAAAACCCAACCCTCAAGTTTCAGAAAATTACACAAATGGTCCTTGTGAAATCTATAAACCAAACCGGATCCTTATAATCCCCAAAAATCCAAAACCCAACCCAATAAACAAACCAACCCACCCCAGCCCTTTTCTTTTTCTTTTTCTCTGGCCCAACCCACCAAGCCCACTTCCATTTTTATAAAACCCAGTGTTTAAAACACCCTTCCCCCCTCCTTCCCCGTTCACACCATCACCCCCACCCTGCAACTTGCTCCATCACTTCACCATCCAATCCCACCGCCCACTCCACTACACCTAACCATCACCTCCACAATAAATGCCACCACCCCCCCTCTTGCAAAATAAAAAACAGAAAATGGTTATAAAACCATTTTGGCGCCAAAATCTCAATCAAGGGCTAGGATCAATCTCAGAGCATCCAATGGTCATGAATTCACTCAGAGACATCCAAGGAACCCTAATCTCATGCTATAAATAGAAGAGGAGCAAGAAGGAAGGAGCATAGTCTTAATTAGTTCTAAGTAGTGTCGAATTTATGTAATTTCAGTTTTTAGTTGTTTAAATTGCTTTCAAAAGCTTGTACTCTGTTTCTATAGTGTAATTGGATCTTTTATTAATCAAAAATCTCAAGGTTTCAGTTTCAATTCAGTGTTTGCAATTTCAATTTCAAATTCTGTTTTTGCTCTAATAATGCCTTAAGCTTAATGTTACTGTGTCATAAGCTCACTTAGGACTTATATAATCATAAGAAAACATAAAAAGCTAAAAAATTCAGAAAACAAAAACATACAGGGTACCTTTGCATTTGACTGTGGAAGCTTTGGAAGTTGCCTACAATGGAGGGGCAAGATGGACTTTTACCTAGCTTATCTCTGATAAGCTAGGAGCTTGTTGAGCATAAAGAAGCTCTAGTAAAGCTAGAGTAAAGGTTTCTACTTTTCAATTTCTAAAAATTCAAGTTTTAGTGTAAATTTGCATTTTACTGTACTAGTACTTATTTTTGCTTAATCTTTGTGTTTTAGTGCTTAATTGGTGTTCATTAGTCTTATTATTGCTTAATAACTTAGGTTTATTCAGTGATTTTCAAAATTGATCATAATTTCATTTTCACTGTCAAAATTGAATCTTTGATCATCTTGAGTAATTGTGGTTCAAACCTGTGTTTCTGTGCTAAAATCAGTTTAAGATAACATAATTAGTGAATTGGAATCAAGTTTGTGGATTAAACAAGTCAAACTCATTGAAGTTCAAAATCTAATTTAGTATAAGACTTGTTTGGTTTTACTGAGATAAGTGTGATCCAGTGTTCATGTGTTGTTGTTCTTGTTTGGTGCATGCTACTTAGGACTAAAACATCTCAGAACAAACATAAAAACTTTGGTTCATTCAGAGAAAAGTCAAAATCATAGTTAAACCCCATTTTCTTGTAATTTGTTAAGAATTTGTGGTCCATTTTCATAATTTGTGTTTAAAAGTTGTTAATCAAGCTTAGGATAACTTTAAAATAGCATAATATAACATATTCAGTAAGCTAGATTGATTCAAAGTTCACCAAAGTCAACTTAGTGTAAAAATCAAAAAAGTCAATTTGACAGAAAAAAGTTTTTGAATAAAATAGTTGATTTAATTGTGATCTTGTTGTTGTGAATTAGGTTAAAAGCTTGTAGGGTATTAATATTTTGTTGCTAAGCTTCATTAGGGTATTTTTATTTAATTTTTATCCAGCTTTTATACTGCTTGTTTGATGGCTTCTTCTTAGATAGTTTTTCAAAAAGTGTCCTGTGTCACAGCTCTTACCAAAGTTCATAAGCTTGCATAATCTTAAAAAGTTAGTCTTGGCTTGTGATTCTTGTTGATTTAGAAAGCCCTTTTGGTCATCTACTTGTGCCAATAATTGTTTTTCATTTTAGAACTTTTCATAATGCTTTTTCATTAGCTTTTAAATAGGACTTTTTCATAGACTTCCCCTGTGCACAGTTTATCACCCCTAAACTTCCAAGGGTGCATCAGAGTTCATTAGTGGGTCCCACTCTTGATTTTTTAGCTTTTAGAAAGCCAACCAACCATGACTTCAATAGTTCCAAAGCTTAATTTGTAATTTAGAGCTTATTGGTAGGGCTGCTAGTCCCATTTTGTTTGGCCATTACCACTGTGTGGCAGAGAGTCAGTATACACTGACTTCTTCACACCCCAGCTTCAAGGGTCCCCACAGAGCTTATTAAGTGGGCCCTAAATAAGGGTGAATTTTGTTCTATCAAAAGCTCACCCTGGCTTGTTGGTTTCCACAAGTGCTTATTTTAAGCTTTTTCAGTGTTGCCCCTAAGGCCTTAATCTCCCTTAGAAAAACTTGGGCAGGCTGGTTGTTAGGCTGTGGCAAATTGTTGATTGCTTTTTGTGCATTTTTGGCTTATTCAGTGTGCTTTTCTTGTATCTTTGCTTATTTCATGTTCATCATAAGTTGTTTGTAGCTATTTTCAATAATCTGGGGATAAAACTGTCCTGCTTTATTTTTAGCTTTTTGCCATTGCTAGTTTGACCAAAAAGTTC
>LBNU01037474.1:56787-107730 GCA_014162995.1 Artemisia annua | reverse complement strand
TCTGTGACAAAGATGTTCATGTTAGTCTCCAACTCAATCTTATGGAGCATATCTGGCGTAACCGTGAGGATTTTGAGGAAGAAGATGACGACTAGTTTTACTTATTTACTTATCGTATTGTTCAGTTCGTATTTTAATTCGTATCTTTTTTTTTTTTATTTTTTTTTATTTTTTTTATTTTTTTTATTGTATTGTTTTTATTTCGTAATGTAATGTTTAAGTTTTATTAATAAAATGTTTGAATGTTTAATAAATGAGTTTGTTGAGGGTAGAATTTGTAAATTTGTAAAAAGTGGTGTTATTTGGTGTTATGATTTCCTGGTGTTTTTTGGTGTTATGTTATTTGGTGCTGAGATGATGTGGCGCTGAGGTGGCACGGTATTAACACCATTCCGGTGTTATGACTCCCCATGCTCTAAGTAATATAGAAATAGTTGTATCACTCTACAAATATATAATCGAGAGAATTGCAAAATACATCCCTGTGGTTTACAGGTTTTACCATCTTACATCCCTGTCAGAAACTTTTGGCAATATACATCCCCCGTTAGGCAAACGTTTGTCACAATACATCCCTCGTTAAGAAGGAGGACTAACGGTGCAAATTTTTTCTTCGTTATCTCTTAACAAGGCTGAAAATATTTGCACCGTTAGTCCTCGTTAGCCTTCGTTAGCCAAACATTTGCACCGTTAGTCCTCTTTTTGGGTTTTTTTTAAGTTTTATCCGTTTTTTGTCAGTTTTTTTTCTGTTTTTTGTACGTTTTTTTCTGTTTTTATCCGTTTTTTGTACGTTTTATCCGTTTTTTGTCAGTTTTTTCCATTTTTTTACGTTTTATCCGTTTTTTGTACGTTTTATCCATTTTTGTCAGTTTTTTTCCGTTTTTTGTACGTTTTATCCATTTTTGTACGTTTTATCCGTTTTTTGTACGTTTTATCCGTTTGTTGTCAGTTTTTTTCCGTTTTTTGTATGTTTTATCCGTTTTTTGTCAGTTTTTCCCATTTTTGTACGTTTTTAACGTTTTTATCTGTTTTTTGTACGTTTTATCCGTTTTTTGTCAGTTTTTTCCGTTTTTTATACGTTTTATCAGTTTTTTTGTACGTTTCATCCGTTTTTTATCAGTTTTTTTTACATTTTTTCAGTTTTTTGTACATTTCATCTGTTTTTGTCAGTTTTTAACGTTTTTATCCGTTTTTTGAACATTTTATCGGTTTTTTTTTACGTTTTATTCCATTTTTTGTACGTTTTATCCAATTTTTGTCTGTTTTTTTCCGTTTTTTATACGTTTTATCAGTTTTTGTCAGTTATTTTTCCGTTTTTTATACGTTTTATCCGTTTTTTTCCCTTTTTTGTACGTTTTATCCAATTTTTGTCAGTTAATTTCCGTTTTTTTTTCGTTTTTAATCCGTTTTATGTACGTTTTATCCAATTTAAAACGTACAAAAAACGGATTAATACGTAAAAAAACCGATAAATGTTCAAAAAACGGATAAAAACTGAAAAAAAAACGTACAAAAAACAGATAAAAACGTTAAAAACGTACAAAAAACTGACAAAAAACGGATAAAACATACAAAAAACGGATAAAACGTACAAAAAAACGGAAAAAAAGGATAAAACGTACAAAAACGGAAAAATAGTGAAAAAAAACGGATAAAACGTACAAAAAACGGATAAAAACGTTAAAAACGTACAAAAAACGGGAAGAAAATGAGAAAAAAACGGATAAAACATACAAAAAACGGACAAAACGTACAAAAAACGGAACAAACTGATAACAAACGGATAAAACGTACAAAAAACGGATAAAACGTACAAAAAACTGACAAAAAGTGGACAAAACGTACAAAAAACGGATAAAAGGTAAAAAAACTGACAAAAAACGGATAAAAATGGATAAAAACTGGAAAACGTACAATAAACGAAAAAAAAACTGACAAAAACCGGATAAAACGTAAAAAAAACCCAAAAAGAGGACTAACGGTGCAAATGTTTGGCTAACGAAGGCTAACGAGGACTAACGGTGCAAATATTTTCAGCCTCGTTAAGAGATAACGGAGAAAAAAATTGCACCGTTAGTCCTCCTTCTTAACGAGGGATGTATTGTGGCAAACGTTTGCCTAACGGGGGATGTATATTGCCAAAAGTTTCTAACAGGGATGTAAGATGACAAAACCTGTAAACCACAGGGATGTATTTTGCAATTATCTCTAATTTTTATGATAAGGAGTAGATTTTCATATAAAATTCTTTTTGATAATTATTTAAAGAGGAAAAAAAGGTTTGGATTTCTGGTTGGGGTTATTTAAGAACAAAATTTTGATAAGCATCCAATTCTATCCATGACCTATCCACTTCCACTTGCCTAATATATTACTAGTAATAAAGATGGAATATATATCTAGAGACAGGTGTTAGACCATAAGATCATAGTCTAAATTAATTTTAATGCACTTAATTTTAGATATTAATATCTTGCGAATAATCATTACATGTTGAATGGGTTGAAAGTCGTAAAGTGATACAGATAAAACTTAAATAGTTATTAAATAGTTATGGCTGTGGTGAGTTGGAGGCATAGTT
Organism: Artemisia annua; assembly: GCA_014162995.1. Lineage (NCBI taxonomy): Eukaryota > Viridiplantae > Streptophyta > Magnoliopsida > Asterales > Asteraceae > Artemisia > Artemisia annua. The sequence goes on along the minus strand of LBNU01037474.1, from coordinate 105,149 downwards.
GTTTCAATTTTTCTTTGCGTTGCTTGTCTTTTTCGGCTTCTCTACTAAGAATTCTTGCTTGCGTGTAGTAGCCATTTGCAAAAGTGTAATTAGGAAATTGGAAAAAGTTTATAGGTGGTGTTGCAAAAGTTAAATTAGGGTTAGAAAATGTTTATGGGTGGTGTTGAAGAACACTGGGTTGATTTAAAAACCAGTAAGGAATCGAAGTTGAAGGTTTTAGGAAATTGGAACGGTTGTTTGATCAGATTATTATACAGAGTAAGATATAAAAGAGTTATATTAAGTCTTGCAAGTTATGACGCTGTTAATAAGGTTGCATCGGGAAAGTAACTAGGTAAGTGGGTGAGTAGATTGGCGGGAAACATGAAATGATGAAAATACCACGAGCTGAAACAGTAACTAACGAGATTTTTTAATGATCGTCAAGGTGAGGGATACAATTTGCAACGTTACGTCCACAATAGTGGCATAATTTGCAGTTATCTTTTCGGTGGCATAAGATACGAATTTGATATAACTCAAGGACATTTTTTGCAGTTTACTCTTTATTTTTTTCTTTCCTTTTTATGTTTTTTAATCACAATATTAATTCATCATTTTTATTATGAAAGAATTTTTTTTCCAGGGCGTTGGGCATTTTATTCGTATTCATAAATTTGCTCAAATGGTACAAATGAAAACCAATATGTTCGTCCATTGTATAAGTTCATTGACCATTTCAAAATATAGTCAAATATTTTCTAAATGCCAAGTTAAATGCTTTAGTAGTTGTAAAGTTATTTTTTTTAGTAGAGGGAAGAAACAATACAACACAGGTAACTCACTTTTGTCATGTTTTCTTTATATGGATTTTCTCTTAAAACTAATAAAGGTAAAAACTTTGTTCTTTGGCAGGGATATAAAAGGTTCAACAGCTTAGTAGACCGAAAGACCAAGAAGAGATTGAAAGTGTTATGCTACGACAAAGATGAAAGTTACACAAACTGCACCAAGAACGTGGTCTACAAAGAATTCTATATATTCAACACTCCCATTTATAGTATGTGTTTATTTCTTGAAATATATGATGCTTTTCATGTTTGTATTTATGTTTACATTATTCCATTTATATAGCAATAAAATGCAACACATGAAGCTAGCCCGTTCATCAGACGGTCATGAAGCTAGTTTATAGATATTGATAAATAATACAAAGTAACATAAGAAGAATTCCAATGTTTTTGACAACAAGAGTATGTACAAGAACAAGACCAAACAAGCTAGATGAAGGAAAAGAATAATTTTATTTTAGCCGGCGTTTAAATAGTTAGATTCTAAGGAATACTTATGTTTTCTACAAACAAAAGCTGTTAAACAGTGCTAAAAACAAACCAAATGGATAAATTTGGTTTAGTTCTTCATCTAGATCGTCTAAAAGCCAATTCTGAGTTCACATTTTGTTTCTTAAACTTAATACGCCATCATCTAGTTACGTTCTTTATATTACTAAGACTTCAAGTGATTCAAATTTTCAGTTAGATCCGAGTTAACCCGATGAACGTACAATTCTATACTATGTCATGTAAACAAATATTTAAAATAAAGTGTATGCAGAGAATCAGCTAGCTTTACTTTTGATTGCAGCTCTTTGAATATTTCACCTTTACTTTAGCAAATTAAACACCTTCTACACAGCATTGTTCTTGTTTACTTTGAACCATTACTAATAAGAGCACAGCATCAATTCTATCCCCACTGGGATAGCCTAAACTCTAATTTGACTTGTGTTTTTTAGTCATATGCTTTAGCTTTAGCTTCCTAGAATTTATTATCAAAAACTCTAGAATATTTGCTTTCGCTTTTCGGGGACCCGCAGATTCAATTAAGATGGCGTTGGTCTTCGATCTCCTCTACTTTTTTCGATTCTTTACTAACTTAACTCGCATCAAGAGCCATCAACTTCAACTCTAGAAATGATTCCTAAACATATAACTAAAAATATGAACGAGTTAAAAGGTTGCGCGAGTTCAAGTTACGCGTAGCTCTAAGATGTGTGACACACCGGCACGTGTTCTAACTCGGCCGTGGCCCACCATTGAGCGTGGTCCTACGTTAGTGATTCTTGACTATACTTCATAGCATGCATACACTGTGTATATATACTTGCATCATGCAAGTTACTTTGTTAAGCAACTCAAGAGCTTAAACAAAAGCATATACAGATAACACCACCCCACCACCAATACTAATAAACCCATGGAAGAAGATCAAAATATGGTAAAACCTGATGATGATCACCTTGTTCAAGCTCATGATCATGCTAAGTCCTTTCTAAAGATGGCTTTATACCCCATAACTTTAAAGGTTTTTTTCTCATTTCCGAACTACTAAATTCTTATATAGTTATCATATACAAGTGCTATGATTTTTGCTTAACTAATGTTTTCCATGTCTTTTGCAGTTTGAAGAGGTTGCATACAAAGTTAAACTCGGTACAAGAGACAAGACAATACTAAAAGGGGTGACGGGTATGGTTTGTCCAGGTGAGATGCTAGCCATGTTGGGTCCATCGGGTAGTGGTAAGACAACCCTTCTAACAGCCCTAGGAGGACGGTTGGCTGGTCAACTATCTGGAAAGATAACGTATAACAGCCAACCGTTCTGTGGTTCTACTAAAAGGAGAACTGGATTTGTGGCTCAAGATGATGTTCTTTATCCTCACCTTACAGTGACTGAAACCCTCTTATTCACTGCTATGTTAAGACTACCAAAAAGTGTGACCCGAGACGAAAAGGTCAACCAAGTGGACCGAGTTGTTACAGAATTGGGGTTGACCAGGTGTAAAAGTAGTATGATAGGTGGTCCACTATTTAGAGGTATATCTGGTGGGGAGAAAAAGAGGGTAAGCATAGGACAAGAAATGTTAATTAACCCAAGTTTGTTGTTGTTGGATGAGCCTACGTCTGGTTTGGACTCAACCACCGCCCAGAGGATCATGTCCACGGTCAAAAGGTTGGCCAGTGGTGGACGAACCGTGGTCACTACTATTCACCAGCCGTCTAGCCGCATCTACCTTATGTTTGATACAGTGGTCTTGTTATCTGAAGGCTCACAAATTTACTATGGTCCTGCTTCCACAGCCTTGGAGTATTTCTCTTCAATTGGATTTTCGACATCTGTCACAGTCAACCCGGCTGACCTTTTACTAGATCTTGCAAACGGTAAGTTGCAATTTTCATTTTTTGCCAAAAAAGGAGTAATAAAAAAAGAGAGACCTCACTGCAAAGCACAAAATAATAATAATGTGCAAGAAACTTTTGACATATGATCATAAAATATTTAAATGTCAAACAGGAATTTCACCTGATTCAATGCAAGAATGTGAGCAAGGTGAGAATGCAGAAGAAGAGCGGAAATCAGTAAGGAAAAAACTCGTCACTTGCTATGAAACAAACATTTCAACAAGGCTGAAAACAGATTTATGTGATTTGGATGTTTGCAACTACAATCATGCAAAAGAAGGTTTGACAAGTAAGAATTTATTATAAATGAGGCTTAATATAAGTTTATAACTAGTAAATGCTACTTATAGGTGGCAATGGGTCATAATGGGTCCGGGGTATCATCTTTAGTATGGGTCGGGTTGGATTATAGAAAAAGAATATAGGTCGAGATTGCCATCTCTAGGGCTAATAGCTGCCACTGTTTGCATATAAACTAACTCTTTTTAAAACAGTAGGAAGCCGTGGTGTGCAATCAGAGAAATGGTGCACAAGCTGGTGGCATCAATTCAAGGTGCTTCTTCTCAGGGGAGTAAGAGAGAGGAGATTTGAAGCTTTTAATAAGCTTAGAATCTTTCAAGTCATAAGTGTTGCTATCTTGGCTGGACTCCTATGGTGGCAGACTCCAACCTCCCATATTGAAGATCGTGTGAGCTTTTTCATCCCTTTTATAAGTGCTTATCTGATTCGGGATTTCATGTCGTAATAATCAGCTTTTAATGTTTGATAACCAGATTCTGCTTCTGCTTATTAGGGAAAAAAATTACGTACTCACCCTTTATTTTAACCAAATTTTAGAGAGTTTCTATTTTCATTTCATGTGGTGTCTCCCCTCTTTTACAAGAAGGACCATTTCGGACATTTTATCTATGTTCTAAAACTAATAAGACTTATTAAACATTTTGAACATTTCCTGGAATATAAATTAGGCGCATCTAAATGTTATCCTGTCCAATCTGTTTATAGTTGCTTATTTGATTTATTATTAACACTAAGAACATTCAATTTTGTTTCTTGCAGATAGCAATGCTTTTCTTCTTCTCAGTTTTTTGGGGATTTTACCCACTCTACAATGCAGTTTTCACATTCCCTCAAGAAAGAAGAATGCTTATAAAAGAACGGTCATCAGGGATGTACCGTCTCTCCTCTTACTTTCTAGCAAGAACCATAGGAGACCTACCACTTGAACTTGCACTCCCAACTGCTTTTACCTTCATACTCTATTGGATGGGCGGGCTGAAACCCGATCCAGCCACCTTCATCCTTTCATGGCTCATTGTACTCTACACTGTTCTTGTGGCCCAAAGTCTCGGGCTGGCAATAGGTGCTATACTTATTATGGATGTAAAGCAAGCCACTACTTTAGCATCGGTTACAACGCTGGTTTTCTTGATAGCTGGAGGATATTACGTACAACAAATCCCTGCGTTCATAGTCTGGTTAAAGTATTTGAGCTACAGCTACTATTGTTACAAGCTTCTTCTTGGGGTTCAGTATGATGAAAATGATCTTTACGAGTGTTCAAAAGGAGTTTACTGCAAAGTTGCAGATTTCAAAGCGGTTAAAACGGTGGGGTTACATAACTTGCCTATGGATTTATTGGCTATGGCATTGATGTTGATTGGGTATCGTTTCGTTGCTTATCTTGCATTACACAGGGTCCGGTGAAGATAACTAATATTAGAAATAGATAACATGTTATCCCGAGTTTTGATCACTTTATACAGGGAAGTAGGGTGTGTTACGCACCCTTGTGGCAAATGTCTGCATAAAACTAACTTACGATATATGCAAATAACAAAGATAAACTCTGAATGAATTTATTATAAATATGATGTTTGGATGTTATACAAATCATGTTTTTGCGCTTTGCAGGCCATTATAGGAGAGATCTTGTCATCAGTTGTTCCAATAAATGCATGATAATTTTTTTAAATAGTCTAGAAAGTAACATCACTAATAAGCCATGACGGCGAACTGACAAAATAACAAGATAGATTGCTGAAATGCCAAACCTAAGTAAATGGGTCAAAATTAAGAAAATGTTTATGTACACAGTTTGTGTTATAAAGTTTTAACTATGTTGAAAGCAAAAGTACTATATTGATTCTCCGTAAGTCAAGTATGTCACTTTTTCTATAAATGGTAGTAGATATATACTTGAAAGTTGTAACAACTACAGATAACGACTATGACGCTAGTGAATATTCCACAATCAGCACAAATTTCTTTACATATGTTTACAGGAGTTAGGTATAGTTTTCTCTAAAATTAATGAGAAGAAACTTCAGATTTAGATCAAACTCAATGTACAAAAGAGCTAAGAAACATTTAAAATCAAACTGACATCAATGTAAATCTTTATTCAACATCAAAGCAGATATTTTTTTCTTAATCTAGACCTACCGATAAAAGATTGACATCGATTATAACTAACAGGTTACAATAGTATTTTGTCGACTGTTAAAGAGAACATCTATCCCCTAAACTAGTCATTGCATCCCATGTCATTTCCAAATCTCTAGAAGGATTTTGATTTGCTTTCCTCTTTTAGAATATACGGTACTTTTAGACATCCAAACAAAATTAGGTGGTTCAACTGTTTCATACTTTCATTCATTACAAGAACATTAACCACCACTAAGATGGCCTAGTGGTTAGGCACTAAAATGTTTTCACAAGAGATCTCAGGTTCAAACCTCACTAGCTACACATCTTGGGGTGGCTAGGGAAAGGGTCGGAAACAGTTACGCGGATACCCCGGTTAAGCCGTACACCTGAGTCAAAACACATCCTTCCCGGGTAACCTGAAGAGTGAAAACCTCGTCCGCTTATTCATTACAAGAACATTGTGCATGGAATGTGTATTATCGTTTGTTAGGCTAGCCTACCTTTAAAGCATTAGAATATACATTTTTGGCAAAGTTTGACCCATCACACCCGTTTGACCCATTACAGTATAATAACATGAATCAAACCCATTAATAAATAAAGTGGTTTGATATTGTCACCTCTAAGTCGTCACCGTGTAGTTCAAGAGTTCAGGATAACATCTAAGTTAAATTATAAAGGCGAAAATGGAAACATTTGGAGAATTTATGAACTATAGGGCAGTGAGTAAGAAACATGTTTGGTTACATAAGAGTTCTTTGTATACTCATTATGCTTTGTTATGCACTTACCTCATACAATTGGCCTAAACGTAATTGTCTATAGAATACTCTTACCTTCCCTCCCTCGTTATAAGTTACCTCCAAGTTCCTGTTGTCAATTGAAGTCCATTTTACTAGCTTTACAAATCATTCACAAACATAATAAAAGTAGCAATACCACTAGTACTATAATTAAATATAAAGGATAAATAGAACTTAAAGTAATGGATCCGATGCTCGACTGATCTGTCATTAGCTTTGCCAGTATCATACTGTATTTAAAAGCTAATGGTTTTTCTTGCTTTGAATTGAAAGACATCTTCATTAATAGCTGGAAATAAAATACTTCATCTCTAAAGTGTTTAATCAAAAGACCAAACTCAAAAATTCTCCCAATCCAAAGAGAATAATAGTAACAAAACAAACTTAAATATGCAATAGCACTACAAAAATGGGACATTCAACTCCATTCAATGATTGCAATGATGAGCTTAAAAAGTCAAATCACCGAAAACTAGCTTTTTTTTTTGTTTAATCTCCACATTAAATAAGCGAATCTCGTACCACCAATCGTTTTATATTAGATTTAACCAATAGTGCCACTAAGTTCAAATTTCCACCCATGTTTCCCACTAAACAACTTTTGCTACTATATAATCCAATAATTTCAGTCACTTAATCAGGTCTTAACTCAACTCAATTAAAGCCTTTATCATATTCTAAAAAAGGAAACATGATACAAGCAAAAAACACTGACAATACACACAATAGGTAACTAACCAATCTAAAACACACACGCATTTTATATATAATTTAAAATGGTACGAACTTTCATTATCATGTTATCACAAACAATAGAAAGTTCATCACAGATATGAGGTACTACTGGTTGAACGTTCTAATGGGATTGGCAAACATCAAAGTGTTTAAGTGCATTACGTGCGTGCAAAGTTGGTAGCGACGTGACTAGGGAGCAGGATTTACTGTGATTTGGATGTGACTTTTCGTAACCAGAAAACATAATAATGAAACATTTGTGCGCATTTAGCTTGCTGCAAGCAACATATATGATTGATTGTAGAAATTGTTGTGATTCTGGTCTTCTGGATGATCTCTAATTTTGTTTTCCAACACTAGAATAGAAGAGTTAACTCACTTATATAGTTTTCTAGCTAAGAAATTTCTTAGTTATCTACTAGTCATCAAAAGTAGAGTTACCTAAATAGCTCACGTGTTTTGCTTAAAATTTTAAAATTGGTTCTTCCACATACTAATTACATGGTTCTTAGATATAATGTTTGTTATTATATTTGGGTTCTTTAGTTTGTAACAAGTTTCACTTATTATATGTAATTATGGACGGAAAGCGGTAGCAAGAAAGAAAGCAATAACGTCTATATTTCAACGCTCCTTTGAGTAGCGTCTAAACGAGATAAAAAAAACGTTAGACACTGCTAGCCAATCACACTTTATTTTTCAGACTAAACACTAGGTACTCCACAACGCTGCATGCTAACTGTGATCACGCCACAACTGTTAACATGATAAAAATAACAAATGACCATAGAAATTTGAAACTAGTTGAAAATAGTATAAGCTTATGCTAAATTTACTTTTGGCCCAATTCTTTGTCAAATAGCTTAATAAACTCGGTTCTATGGATTACTTTGAATCCATTTAAACTTCCGAACGGGTCCAATGGTTTTAATGTTTTTTTCTAAAATATAAGCAAGTCTAGTGGCCCAATGAACATGTATAAAAAGTGAAAAATAAGTTAACTATGACTAGTGACCCTTTTGATTCCTTTTCATACAAGGTTAACTCTTTTACTTCAATCTGAAGATGAAGATGACATGCTCATCTTTTGCATTACCGGTCATTGTCAAATTGGTTGGATTTGAAATGAAATCTCAACAAACGTACTGATATCTTAATTATATGCATGCACCACAAGCTAAATTTATAAAGTCATTTTTCTGTTAAATACTTAGATGGAAATATCATTTGCTGGGCGTGATGGCGGGAAAGCTGGTGGCGTTAGCGGGGGACAAGCAAGGAAAGCACACGTTGCGATGGCCTTGGTACAATTGTTGAGTGGAGGATATCATGTGATCACCAAAGTAGCTCTAAATGGTGGTGTCAATGAGATTGTTTTCTGTGTGTATCGTGACGTCCTTGCCCTCTCTATTCTTGCTCCTCTTGCCTATTTCCGTGAAAAGTTAGTTACTTATCTTTGAATTATTCATACGTACTTGAGTATCAATTGTTTATGCCTGTTATTAAAACTAATGTATGATCATATGCCTAAATTCCCCTAGATATTGCGATGAGATAAAATCTAAAGATATTGATTCTTTATTTTTAGAATTTAATCGAATTGCCAGCATTAGTGATGATACCAAGATCCCGGAGGATAAATGAGTCATTTCCTTAAGATAGACTTGCAATAGAACCCAATGAAAACTTGACTTAGGATCAAATGAGAAATATAATTAAGATGAGAAGAATGAGAAGAAACTACAACCACAAATATTAGATGCACTCATGAAAAATAGATGCATCTTCTATTATTTCACTTTCCTTATTTGAAATATGTGGCTATAATTTTTTATCACTCTTCTCATTTCATTAATTCTTCTCACTAAATTCATACTCATGAAAACTTAAGGGTACGTCTGGTATGCTGGAATGGAAATGAAGAATGAATTTTTATTCCATGATGTTTGTTTAAAACTCTTGACTTTCAAACTAGAAATGATATACAAATATGTTCTATACTTGATATGCAATTGGTAGGATATGATACTTTCATTCCCAGACCCACATTCTTCCTCACATTATTAACAAAATAATCAAATATGATAAATAAATCAAACAACAGTATTGAATTTGATTACTTAACTCATATCTATTCCCATTCCACTTTATACCGAAACTCATACCGATTGTGATTCACGAGAGCAAACCAAACGGACCCTCAGTAACACTCGCTAAAAGAAAAGAAAAAAAGCGTTAAGATTGATCGTTATTTTCAAATGGACAATTTATACTTTTTGTATGCATTTGAGATTGCCACATATTTTAGCTGAATCCCTTAAATTTCTTACTTAGAGGCCATAGTTATTCAAGTTGTCATGGCCAAACACAGGATCACACAAGAGACACGATCACACATCATGTGTCGTTGAAATGTCGAGTATTAGTAAAGTTTCTTAACAAAGCTCAGTACAAGGGCAATTGGCTCAAGCCAAAGCCTTCGGCATTACTCTTTAGCGCGAGATACCACACCGCAAGTGGGCTGGTGGGTCTTGGCGCCATAGCCACCAGCTCACGCCAAACCTTTTTTTTAAGGTAATGTTGGATAATGGGTAGAAAAAAAAGTAGCCGTTGAAGGGATGTTTGTGAACCTTTATTTTATTTTTTTTTATTTATTTTTTTTTTTTTTTTTTTTTTTNTTTTTTTTTTTTTTTTTTTTTTTTTTTTTTTTTTTTTTTTTTTTTTAGTTATAAATCCCACTTTTTTAACAAGACCTTGAAGCCGTGTCTGTGTTTGTATTCTCATTCGAACAAAAGAAAAAGATTAAAGTGTCTTGTTTGGGCTCGATTAACACAAATAAGGAAGAAGTAGGACTTTTGTTTGTTGTTCGATTATCATAAAAAAAATAAAATAAAATAAATAATAATAATAAAAAAAAAATAAACCAGATTTATTTTTTTGTAATAGATCTAGGAAGGTGAGAAATAGTGTGTGTTATTGTGGCTGTGGATTGTTTAAGGTGAGAAGTAGTGTGTGACAAGTTGTGACTGCGTTTTGTTTAGATTTTAGAGTTAAGATTGAGTAACATTGGAGTCTAGTACTTATATCTCTAAGTTAGTAGGTAGAAAAAGTTAAGAGAGAGATCCTCTCAAGTTGTGTTATACAACTTGAGTCAAGTTAAACAATTGTGAGCCATTGGATTTGATCCAATGACTCAAATCAAAATAACTTCTTTTGATTTGAGCCATTGGATTTGATCCAATGACTCATAATTACCTAACTTGACTCAAGTTATCCTCTTAACTTGAGAGGATCTCTATCCAAAAAGTTAAAGGTTTTGGGCTTGCAAATTTTTTTCCGTTGGACTTGGTTATCAAAGAGGGACAAATTAAAGTTGTTGAAACTTTTGTCAAATTTTTTTTATTGAAGTTGTTGAAATTTTTGTGTGCTATAAATTTTGACATAAGTTTTGGTATATTTTTGGACTACGATTTTTATTCGGGTTTTTGACATAAATATGAAGGTCTTGGCAATCAAACGAACAAGATGTATTCGGTTGACGTTGCTATCGCCGAGGTCGAAAAAAAGAATCTGGGCCTTATATTATTCCAAAAACTAGTTTACTTTTATTTTTACGCCTAATTTTTATTTTACATACTTTTTTTATTTAATATACTTTTTAGTTTGATGTCCTTTTTTATTTATGTAATGTGTTTTTTTATTAATGAATTAAATTTTAGTTAAATATATTGTTTTATGTAATGTGTTTTATTTAAAGTGGCACTTCTTTTTCTCATGGCACCTCATTTGACACGAGAGTGTACCTTGCCTCTAAGGCCAGTCGCCCATTAGATCTTATGTTGTTGTCAACTCGTCATTGCGTCATTCATTTTTATGTCAATGTGCCTTTAACATATCATGTGGCTAGGGACGAAGCTTTATGCACCCCTGCCCCTCCAAAATTTATATACTTTGTGTTTATCTTTTTGTATGCTAGTATTAAATTTTTATTTCAATCAGTTTGGGCTCTCTAAAATTGTGATTTGATAGTTCGGCCCCATTACGAAATGCTTCACACTTCGTCCCTATGGTGGCTTGGATAAATAAAGCAAATTTGTTCATTCTTAAAAACTTAAATGTAAAATAAATAAAGTTAATTTCTCAAAATACTTTTCAAAATAATTAACTTACATAAATTTTAAAATAACTTCTTTTTATCGTCATCTTAAAATAATTAGCTTACATAATCTTACATACCACATTGAAAATAGTAAAAACATCTACCAATAATTTAATAGTTTAAAAGGCTAATGGTCTAAAAATTCATCGAATTTGTGACATTTTCCTTTTGTAGACACTCAATTTTTAATTTTGCTAACTAAATTCAAAAACACTCTTAATCAAGAATAAATTACATAAATCATCCTTGTAGCTCTGAAATTTTACACTAGTCTTCCTTGTGGCTGATGTGGCAGGTGATATGACAGAACTATAAATAACAAAAAATGCTCCAGCAAGGCTCGAACTCGGGTTACAAGCTTTACAAACCCAACACGTTACCACTGGACCAAGCATCCAGTGGTGTTATACTCTCATTCTTTATCCTTTTATGCTCTCTTTTTGTTATACCAACTTTGCAAACCCAAAATGTGATCAACCTTTTTTTAAAAAATTGTTTTGTACATTTAAAAAAAAAAAAAATAAAAAATTTTTATCGAAGCAAAGTTTTTTTTATAAACGTTTTACTTTGATCATGCATACAACTCGTGTCTCCAGCTTTACAAAAAATGTATAACAATGTTGCATGAATTGCAAATTTATATTGAAGCAGAAACGTGATCGATCACATATACGGATCCTCAGGGCTTCATAAAAACGTATACGTCATCCATCAAAAGATTTGATAAAATGATTGGATAAAACGTAAATAGAAATACTCGTCCAGAAAGATTGCATAAAAGGATAAAAGAAAGAGTATATAACACCACTGGACACTTGATCTAGTGTTAAGTGGTTCGGTCGTAAAGCAACATACCCGAGTGCGAGCCTCGCCTATGGGCAATTTTAATTATTTCTCGCCACAAGGATGACTAGTGTAAATTTTTAGAGCCACAGGGAAGATTTATGTAATTAACTCAAGGACGAATGGTCTAAGTTTTTTAGAGCCACATGTATTATTGAAAATTAAAAGATAGATGCCAACAATAGAAAAACTGTTGTAAAACAATAATAGAGGGAATAAAAGTATTCTTCAATTGATCTTAACAAGAAGATTTACAAAGAGTATATATAGAAAAACATTAGGGCAAAACCCTAATAACTAACATGGGCCGTGGGCCTATTATGGGCTATATGGACATCCACATATAATTATTCATAACACTCCCTCTTGGATGTCCATATTGCTAATACGCTTAGAAAATGCTGCCTCATTAAAAACCTTGTCAGGAAAACCCAGTGGGACAAAACCATGACTAAGGGAAAAAGAGTGCAGCGCGTATTATCTCCCTCTGATGACTACATCACTTGAGCTCTTCGAGTAGGTGCATTCCAATGTTGTGGTTCAATGTCCTAAATGTTGAGGTAGAAGCGCCTTGGTAATTAGATCCGCTAAATTGTCACTTGAATGAACTTGTTAAATAATAATATCACCATTCTTTTGTAAGTCATGTGTGAAGAAGAATTTCGGTAAAATATGTTTCATCCTATCGCCCTTGATATAACCTTCCTTAAGTTAAGCAATACAAGTTGCATCATCTTCATGCAAAACTATTGGTGCCTCATTCTCTGAAGAATTACCACATGATCTACGTATGTGTTGTACCACACTTCTAAGCCAAACACATTTTCGACTTGCTTCATATATCGCTAGAATTTCTGCATGGTTGGATGAAGTCAATGAGATCGTCTGCTTAACGGAAAGCCATGAAATTGTAGTTCCTCCACTTGTAAATACATATACAGTTTGAGATCAACCATTATGAGGGTCAGACGTATATCCTGCATCTGCAAAACCAACTAGACTTGCATTTGATGGGTTAGTGAAATATAAACCCATATCCTTTATACCTTGAAGATACCGAAATATTTGTTTTACTCCATTTGAGGATTATGCCTCGTTAAAACCTTACTAGATAAAACCCGGTGGGACAAAATTCTAGTGAAGGAAAAAGAGTACATAACTCCTTTATACGCTCGGGGATGTTGCCTCATTAAAAACCTTGCCGGAAAACCCTGTGGGGACAAAACCATGGTCAAGGAAAAAAGAGTGCAACGCGTATCTTCTCTCCCCTGATGATCACATCACTTAATCTCATTGAGTCAGTCAAATGCACATTGAAGTGTCTTGATAGAATTACGTGAATAAATTTTCTACATGTTATTTTCATATCCATTAACATACGTCATACATCTCATTCAAGTACATCATCGTACTTCACAAGTTATTCATTGCAAACACAGTTAATTCAACTGATATATTATATCATGTATGACCATTAGCGAGAATCATAAATATTTCATACACATTTTAGTATGACATTTTAAATCGATATTGTGATCATCATCTTTATAAATCAAGGGGTCTTTTTACATCATGTGACCTTATAAACATGAGCGTCATTTATCTATATAAAGATATGTAGCATCCTTCTTTAGCTTTCATGATGCATAATGATTACATCTTTAAGATGATCAATTCATAACCTAAGACAAGCTGTGTCTTTTTGTTTCAAATTCAACTTCTATGCATTCAATCGTCTTTACAATCATAAAATCAACTTGTATGAAACTTAAAACATATTCACATCTAGATCTCTGTATAAAGTTTCATACGAAAGCAAAATTCTTTATTTGGCACAGTTACTATACACTAAGACGATTATAATGCCAAACACATGATTATTTCAATACAATCAAGTAGTGTTCTCGAGAACTTCTCTTATATGCTTTAAGCATTAAAAATCACTAGCATGCTTCATGCATTTTATATCATATAATAAAATCTCGTACAAGCTCTATTCATTTATCATTTAGACGCATATCAATTACTTATTATATTGCCAGACTTAATAAATACATTATTGGATCCACCACATGTGAACATACAATGTATGTGCATTATCATTTACATGTCTTTGAGAAAAATATACGTGTGCCACCACTTGTACCTTATGAATAATTTGATTTAATTTTCTCATAAAGACTGATGCATATCCAATAAGTTTACATATTCATATGTACGGAATTCAAGTCCCAGTAACCATGTCTCATCACAAGAGACTTCAATCTTTCATTAGTTCTTTGCGTCTTTACATCTTTTGTCCATTCATTTATACATATGCACTTCCTGCATGTATGTTTTCATGATCCTCACCATGATTCTAGCGCTATCTTATTTATTTTCATAATCATTACCATGCCCATTATCATATACAATAGTACTATCGACGTCGATTCATTACTTTTCGATTCCACACTTTACTAGACATTATATATCATTTATTGAGATCTCATAGTTTTTCGTGTACCCGGGGTTTTTCAGTAACCTTCATGTCTAGTGTCTCTTGACTATCATGGGGTCTTATTACCTCGATTTGACCATCTTAATTTTCTTGCTCCATTTTATCACTTCAATCGAGGACTTTTATTTGGAATCGATTAGTCTATCACGTTGCAGACGTGCCATAGACTTACTACCAATCATTGGTTTTACTAGCGGGACATACATTCTAATTGGAGCACTAGCAGCGTATATATGATCTAGTAACTTCTTTAGGTCACTAAACATGTCTGGCATTTACTAGATCTGGAATGTTATGTATCCCTTGAACTTTAAGTTCACATTCATTAGTGTGAGGATCAACATTATATCTTAATTCATTCCAAGTTTCTCGCTGCTCATTCTCTCCCCTGAATGAATTATCAATTTAAACATCCCATTTTGTGTGTTGTGGTGGATTTACTATGTATCACAAAAATTACAAAATCTCACATGGGAAATATGATTTGTTACCAAAACCATTCTAACGGGGAGTATTCATTACAGATTGCTGGCAAGATGCGAATTCATATGTCATCCCCATAAACTAAAAGTTTTGTTCTCATAGTATTATTGGCTTTGCAATCAACTGAAGACGTTTTATAAACGTTTCAACAAAAGCAATTCGAGTATGAACATGGGCTACTTTTATGTTCAACACTTATTCCAATAATCGCCCAATTCTTGGAAGTATTCACCACCATTCTCAATGATTTAATTTGGAAAACAGTGCTCGCATTTTATAATTAGAGCCACTAATCACGCTAACTTTAAGTTGCGTATTTGATGATCATTTTGACTATGCATCGATTTTAAAACTCAAAATGATCCACATGGCGGATGTATAGGCCTACATACATCCCCGTTATATTCTTTCCAAAACTTTATATGTATGATGGTGATATATGAACAATTAACTTCCATTCCATTGAGAACAATCAAATCTATCTTTGAAGAAACTTATGGTTCTTCTATACATTCGCATCATCATTGACCCGAGATGGTCTAACCGGTCATGCCACTCAATAAAATAATCCTGGCTCATAAACTCTAGTTTATGACCACATGTGCTTAGATTGCACTTTCTATGTAAACATCAAATAATATAGAGATTTTAATACAACATCACATTTCTCCAATAAAAATTTTATAAGCTCTTTTATAGCTTTCACATAGTTTAATATAATATATACATTAGCTTATAGCATTATCAAACAAGAAACGTCTTTATAACAGTAAAGCTACTAAATTTGCTAAACACATAGCCATTAAATCGAGTCCCTTAAACAAATATCAAACATACAAGGCACACATATATTTCAGCTCAATGGCATAATTTCTAAAAGAAATTCTTATATTCAATTTGAATCTATTCAGTATGTTCATATTAATATGGCAACGATCCCTGATTCATAATGAGATTTATGCAAAGGTTTATAACTAACTTTAGGCAGTATCATATATGTGCCGTAGTTTATTCCATGTATACCTATAAATCTTTTAATGTAAACTTAAAGTAATCAAAATCTATACTGACAAAATAGTTTAACTAAACTTTAGCATCCATCGGCACAAGGAATAAATATATTTAAAACCAAATTAGGCACAAATTCAACGTCAAAGAATACTACTGTAGCATTTAAAGCATGTTTTGCAGTACCATACCCATGTTGCTGCTGTAATATCTATATAATCCTTCTAAGTTATGGAGTATATTTTATTTTATTTTATCTTCAATACCTTAAGGAAAGTCTTTAGCAAATACGAGTATATTGTTATCTAGTCATCGCAATATCAATTAATTTAGACATATACATGTTTTTTTTTTTTTTTTTTTTTTTTTTTTTTTTTAGGAGTAGGAAGTTCAGGCATAATTACTTATAGGTCAATTAAATATTGCTTGATTAGTATCCTAGGCACAAGCAAAATAATTCTACAATATACAATTTCACATAGTCATTAATCAATGAGACACTTTTTCTTATCGAAGCTTTCAAACCAAATAATATCTATTAGATCAGGTTTGTTTTTACGTATACAAATTCTATAAGCACAACTGATTATTAGATGACGAATAGAACCACGTCGTATACAAACATTAAACAAAGGGAAAACAATCGTGATTCATGATCAATAAATGCCATAAATCATACATAAATCTATTTTGGCTATCATCTTCTTTATCTAAACATCAACAATAATTTTGTTTTCTTTATTTTAAATATGATAGATAACAGAAAATATCATTATTTATATTTATCATGACAAATTAAGAACCATGTAAAATATTCTTAAAATCTACTACGTAACAAAAAAACTGATCAAATCATGGATCGACCAAAATAGTCTTTTAAATCTTCACACATAATGTAACTTTCAAATTTCAAATGGTTGGTTCATAAGTCTTATTGAATAACTAGACTAAGATTATAAATCACATAACAACCAAGCCGCGCCACCATCTTCTTTTACCACTGCTTCTTATCCGATCACAATTATATCACATTCTAAGGCCATTCAATTCCATGCTTTAAACATAAGCTTCTAAATTAATATTAAACATATTTTTCTATCACATGAAATCAGTACCACGCTAGATTAGTACAAGAAATTACGAATATATTTATAACAGTGAAATCAAGGCATGAGACGACATTAACATAACTGTTCATAACATGTAGTAGAAACACAATTTTTTTTCTTCTTTTCATTCTAAAGTGATTAAAACTCGAAAACAATCGACTATGTGTATCATACTATTCTTATTACATGATATTTAAATATGATAAAGATGTTACCTTACTTGACAGTGGACATGGCACTCAACAATAAACAATAAAGTTCTAATAAAACATTAAATAACATGTGGTATTATGATAAGATATTATAACACATGTGAGATTTCAACAAAACAGACCAACGTAAAAATAAATGTCGAGTGCTCAAAATAAAAATTTATAATGATGATTTTCATATGTAGGCATAAAACATATGTATTTTAACATGTATTAATCATAACAAAAGGAATTAAAATTTACATGATGAAAACAGTATTAGGTCAAAAACAAATAATTCGAAACATTAAACTAATGCATCATATGATACGATGATAAATATTTATAACGCATACATGAATGATAATACAAAAAGGCCTTATGATACGATGATAAAAAATACTAGCAAAGCAAACAGCAAGTAACATGGGACTTTGCATCAACTATTGAACATATTAGGGTTCGAGAACCATAGATTACTAACAATTAAACATGTAGGTATCGCGGTGGCGGTGCGATATAAAATAAATATTAATTAAAACAACGTAACACATGCAGTAAACATTGTTAACGAACTCGACACGTACCTCTAAGAATTCAAAATAGATTAAGAGCGTGCTGATAACGTGTTGTAAAACAATAATAGAGGGAATAAAAGTATTCTTCAATTGATCTTAACAAGAAGATTTACAAAGAGTATATATAGACAAACATTAGGGCAAAACCCTAATAACTAACATGGGCCGTGGGCCTATTATGGGCTATATGGACATCCACATATAATTATTCATAACAAAAACGTGGTAAGTTTGATGATTTTTTAGACTATTAGCCCTAGTTTTTTAATCCTCATATTTTTTAATATTTTTCATTTTTAACCTATAAACTTTCTTTCTCATAATGACTACAAATTGAACCCTCAAGGTCACACCAAAACTACAAGTTTGCAAGTATAATTATTTGCCATTATACACGTCACTTTAAGCTGATATTCGTCAGTTTAAAGGAGAACACCATTACGCATATGTCCATCAACCACAACATATTTTCCAATATGTCCATTTACGATACTCACCTTTAGATTGGATGTAATAGTGGGTGGTGCACCACCCGGTGGTGACCACCATCACGCGTTGTCCCATTTACGACTCACCTTAGGTGTAATAGTGGGAGTAAGGAGCACAGATAAAGGAGTTAGTGACACTTTTAGTAATATATTAGGTAAGTTACAATATATGTATGAGAGAAGAGGAAGGAGGTAGGATGACAGGAAAGGGGAAGTATTTATGTAACACTTTAGTGACACGTGAAAAGACAATTAGTGCCAATTTAGTGACACTACAGTGAGTCACAATAAGGGTATGGGATGAAGGATAAAAGGAATGACTAAGGAGTTATTTTTTTTTTTATTTTTTTTTTTTATTTTTATTTTTTTTTTATCAATTTTTGTTATGTAATATGGTGGATGATTATACATGTTAGGGCTGAGCAAAGGTTCAAAACCGAACCGACCCAAGAACTGATTTCGTGAAAAACATGAACCGAATATGATCGGTTCGGTTCAGTTTAGGTGTGCTTTTGTCAATTTTGGGTCGAACCGAACCGAAACCGAAAAATAGGAAAAACATGATACATAGACCGAACCGACGGGCTGTCGGGTCGGCTCGATTTTTGTCAGTTCGGTCGGTTTTATCGGTCCAGTTCGGTTTTAGGTCGTCCATGCTCATCCCTAGTACTTGCGTTATAAAAAACGAGAAATTATGCTGACGCGCGTTGCGGTGGAACCAACTTATGTTTTAATTATTTTTAATATATCACACGTTGTTTATCATTGTAGATTACGACTCAACTGTTTATCATTTATGGCAAAACGTTCGAAATACATCATCAAATGCATTATCTTAAATTTCCGTGTATAAAGCCTTTGTGTATTTGTTTTGAGAAATGAATAGAAAGAGACGCTATGTACACATGAGCACAATATATAAAATTTGAGGAAGAAAGAGAAATGAAATTCGCACGTAAACTGTTTCAAAAAGTGATGCTATTCTCGAGCAAGTTATCCGTATTTAGAGCATCAGCTGGTAAACCATAAAATGAAGAATTTTATGGTTTACGCTGATGCTATAAACACGGATAAGTTTTTCTTTCAAAAAATGATCAAACTAAGAAAATTTAGAGTCTAGGAATCTAAAAATCTACAAGAAGCGTTGACGGTACTCGATATAATATTAAACCATTAGGCAGCAAAGCTTAAGATTATATCAAGCAGCCCAACCCCAACGCCTCGTGAGAATTTTTAGATTCAAATATCATTTTCAAGTATAACAGTGAACTGTTGATACGACCCGTTAAGATTGTATCGGGATAGGGCACCACTTCAAGCGTGTGCTGGCTCCGTCAGAAAATAGAAAGAAGAAATTGAGATTTATTTATCTTAAACTTTGATTGATTTATTATAATAAATGGTTACAAGAGTATTTATAAGACAAAGGAGGGTAAACCCTAAGACCTAAATAGACCATAGGCTTGGCCCAGGCGTATCATTCCCCACTCCTTCAAAACTACCTTGGCCTCAAGGTGTTGTCTTAAAACATTCTTAATTGACTTCCCTAAATAAACATGAAAACACTTCTAAACAAAGACACGTAAATAAAGATAGATTATATGACATAATCTTTATGCCATACGTTTGGACTTCTTAAGTCTTTTGGGCAGTCCGTCCTCCTGCAACATTGGCGTAATTCAGGATCCCATAATCTTCTTTGAATTACAGCCTTCGCCTTTTTCTTCTTTCGTATTCCTTTGCCTTGGACGTAACACAACACCATTCTTCCGTCATCCGCTACCAATGCCATAACATTCCCCACTCCTTCAAAGATCACCTTGCCCTCAAGGTGATACGAAGAATATGCAGATTGAGAGTTCGCTAATTCATCGCTTAAATTCAAATTTATTTCATCCAAACGACTATCAAATTCACCACCACTCCCAACAATCTCTTCCATACTTTTCTTATTTTCTGAAAATTCTTCAAACTTGCTATTAACTTCATTACTCTCACCAATATCGAAAACACCATTTATCGCGTTATTAACCACATCAACACCAATATATTCATCAGAATCTAACGACCTTTTAATCTCAGGTGAAGCGAATTCACTTTGTAATGATGGAATGTCATCTGATTTCTTTTCAATTATATGCTCTTTCTCCTTCTTATCAATTGCCTCAAAATGAGCCTCGACTATATGGGTTAAGGAAAAGGCTTCTCCTAAAGTTGTAGGCCTTGCCCTCAACAGCTCTATTTGTAACTTTAGTTTAAGCCCGGAGATATAAAACGATGTAAGTAAAGATTCAGAGATCCCTCTTACTCGATTTGCAAGTACCATAAACTCACTCTCATATTTGGTCACCGTACCCATTTGCAAGAGCTTAGAAAGTGCGTATTCCGCATCCTGATCACTGCCGCCTGATGCCATGAATAATACTCAAGCGATTAATAATTCAAAAAATTTTTTTTTGATGAATAGTAACCACGATGAACAGTACTCCGATGAACAGTACGCGTGAATAGTGATCGATGAACAGTACCGTGAAGAGTGATTGATGAACAGTTTATTTTTTTTTTTTATTTATTTAAATTGGAACCCTAATCAAAAACCTTCTCAACGAGAGCTCTCAATGAAAGCACCAATTGATACGACCCGTTAAGATTGTATCGGGATAGGGCACCACTTCAAGCGTGTGCTGGCTCCGTCAGAAAATAGAAAGAAGAACTTGAGATTTATTTATCTTAAACTTTGATTGACTTATTATAATAAATGGTTACAAGAGTATTTATAAGACAAAGTAGGGTAAACCCTAACACCTAAATAGACCATAGGCTCGGCCCAGGCGTATCAACTGTAGCTTGTTTGTCTTGTCACCGTCGTAGCAGGTATTTGATCGAGTGAGAGCTTGTGAATTGTTGCTTGTCAGTTGTCACCATTCCTCCTAGACTTATCATGTTTGATCATCCTTTTATTTACTAGAGATTTGCTAAAAAATATTCATGAGGCAATGCTTAAAACAACAATTAATATGAATATAAAAGTAACTTTGAACATAAAATAAAAATAACATATAGTTAAGTTAATCTTTATGTTTATTGATTGTACATTAAATATATAAAAAAACGATTATTTAGTGTGCATTAAGCATTGCCGCCAGGATTTTTGAGTGAATCCCTTTTACTATATGGGAGGTAATTTGCACGCTCTAATAATTTATTGGCATACTCAAATTTAAAGTGTCTTGACATTTATACTCTCACACTAATTTTATTTATTTTCACCTTATAAAGAAATAAATGTTAAAATACTTTAATTTTAAAGTGTGCAAAATCATTCTTACCATATAGAGCAGTACTCCTTCCATCCCAAAATTATTGTCCCCCAATAAAAAACACACGGTTTAAGAAAATTACATTTATTATAACTTTCTCTTTCTTACTTTTTGACAGAATGATAATTTTGCCCTTAGGTAATTAATTAAAGTCTTCTTTAAAGTATGTAATGATAATTTTAAACAAGGGTAATATAGTAAACTTGGTTACAGTTCCTTATCTATTTTTAGTAATGGACAATTAAATTGGGATATTCTAAAAAAGAAACGTGGACAATAAAATTGGTACGGACGGACCGAGTATTTGTTTGTGATAAAAGAGAAAGATAGATAGATATATATTTGTTATGACTGAAATTGGCATAAACATCCAAACTGATCCACTCTGTCTTGTTGTAGTTGGCATAAACACAAAAAATACAAAATGATATCCTCCTCACTCACGTCTTGTTCTAGTTGTTGTATTAATCAACTCTCACTCCACCTACTCATTGAAAAAAAAAAAAAAAAAAAAAAGTCATTTTCCAATAGGATATATATTCGAATCATCTTGAAGAAAATAAATATATAAACATTTCATCATCATAATCCACTACTACTAGGTCTGTCTGTGTGTAAGGATGGCGGTTGAATGGAAGGCACACGCGGCGATGGCGTTAGTGCAGTTGTTTAACGGAGGATATCATGTGATTACCAAAGTAGCCTTGAATGGTGGAATTAATGAGATTGTTTTTTGCGTTTATCGTGATTTGCTTGCTCTTGCTATCCTTGCCCCCGTTGCCTATTTTCGCGATAAGTAATTTCTTTTTTTATTTTTACTTTCATCCTCTTTTCAGTTACTTGATTTTTCAGGCTCGTTTCCCGCAGAGGTGACAATTTGAGACCCATTAGTTAGCATTGAGTCTTGCGGGCTAAATACGCGTCTAATTGGTTATTTGATAGAAAGTGCAACTACGGTCAAATAAAAGATTTACTTTTTTTTTTTTTTTTTTTTTTTTTTTTAGCTTTTTCAATTTTTTACTAAAAAATATAAAATAAAATTAAAAATAGGCTTGTCAACCTGACCAAAACCCATCTAGAACGGGACGACACAAACCATTTAGATCATGTTTACCCATCTAGACAGACCCGGACGGGTTTAGAGACCCACCTATTTTGCCATCTCTTTCTAGCTAAAGAGATATTAAGACAGTTTAATACCCAAACTGGTCCCCTGTTACTACCTCACAGCATTCATAGACTTCCTTCATTTCTATCCACAAAAAATTGTCCCCTCTAATTAATATATGCATAATGCATAATTCATTAGTCAATTTTATAGGATAGTCGGACCAAGTTGATAAATATATCTTGAGTATCCACCAGCTGATTTTATCATTTGGCGTGTCTGTGTATAGACGGTGTTAGGTAAGGATGGTGTTAGACAGTAGTGGTGATGCGTGGAAGGCACATGCTGCTATGGTCTTAGTACAGATGTTTACTGGCGGTTATCATGTGATTACTAAAGTTGCTTTGAATGGTGGAGTTAATGAGATTGTTTTTGCCGTTTATCGTGATTTGCTTGCGTTGTCTATCCTTGCTCCCGTTGCTTATTTTCGCGATAAGTTAGTTGTCACTCTTTCTTAGTTAGACTATCGATTTAATATAAATGATTATCATATGTTGTTAATATAAAGAGATATTAAGACTGTTTATCACTTTATTGCGTTTGAAAGTGTTTAGGATTACTTGTTATCTGATTACTTGCTAGTAAAACAAATGGTTACGAATAACAACTTTAAATAACCATCTCCAAGGTGTGGCCTAGTTGTAAGGCAGCCCGAAGGTCTAACAAGAGATACATCATAGCCAAAAAATGCTCGATTTTCCCTGAATAAGAACTTTGAATGCTTTTTGTTAGGTTAGATTATGATGACTGATTAGAACAGGTTGTCGGATTATTTGCGAGTGAAATAAGCTGTCTAGAAAAAAGCAGCTTAAGAACTGCTATTTCAGAATGGAATAAACACATTATTATTTAATCCCAAATACTCACTAGAGTAGTATATTTTAACATTATTGAACGGAGATAGAATCGAAATCAGGTATTTGTAGTGTTTTGTGAAATTGGATCTCGCAAAGTAAAAGTTAGTCACTGGATTATAAAGAATTCCTTTTAGGTTCTACTTTGACATGCAATTGCTAAAGATATAAAAGCCTTTTAGAGATGTGAATGTGCTAAAGATGGCTAGGAATGTAATGTATCAGTTTCTCAAGTGATTTATCTGAAGAAATGTGAATGTAATGTTGTAGGGAATGTGTTTCGAGGAGAATAGAAGATCTGGTAGGGTGTAGGTTATTTTAACTAAAATACTTAAGTTGACCCTGCCAAAAATGTTTTATTATTGTAGATAGAATATGGGAGCTATATAATCTGCTAGGAACCATGATTTCTGGTTTTACTAAATTCTCAGAATTTATGTTATTATTAATGGGTATTATAAGACCCCATCTCATCCTTCAAAATTTGATTTTTCGAGAATTATTATCCACAATAATGTTTCGAGAATGATTTCTAAAAACCTTGAAATTGCAAGGAGACAAGAGGAGACTTAGGCATGTGAGATTCTTCTCTTGATCCTCTTTGATTTACTTGTACTTGAGTATCAATTGCCTGTTCTAACATTTGTGGTTCCAATTAATACTTTTTATTTATCTTGGATATTCGTTTACTTATGAGAAATATTTCAAGTACTAATAGTTGTTGACTTGGAGCTGCTCCCTTATCTCATCATATATTCTTTAGGTGTGTACATGATATGGGATTTGAATTCTAATACAGTATTCTAATATGTAATTTAACAGAGAAATTGGGATGCCGAACAGTAAAAATTGTTCCTGGATTAGAAACATTCACTTTTAGTTCTACCCTTGCTTGAAAGTTGCAATTGTTAAATGCACCTAGAGATGTGGCTGTGTACATTGCCATAAATGAATATATGTTCATCGAGTCGGTTATATAAAGAAAACTTGGTTCCCGTATTAGGAAGCCTCACAAAGATCTCCTAAGCTGGTTACTGTTACTTAAGCATGCAAAAAGAGTTTATCATTCTTTATTAAACAATTAAGTACGTAATATGCTTGGATCTTTAATTGGTGATTTTGCTCCTTTTTGAAGACTTATTGTTATAGTTAATGGGTTGGGTAAGTCCCACTCTTTTTCTGATTCCTGGATTTGATTTATTCTTAATTTATTCAGATTTAGTATCCAATGTTAGAGAAAGATTCTAAAATTGATTTGGGCTGGCTTAACATCACAATCTGCATTTATATTCTTGTTAATTTCTGAATTTCTAGTATGTGGATATAGTGATTCTGGTCTTTGTTTTGTTTATCCTCGTAAAATTCAGATATGGTGGACTTAAACAATATCTGTATTCACGGATATCCTTTTTATCCTCTTTGACCTGCAGAAGCCACTTGTTCCATCTTGGAGATGTGATCAAACTTAAATTGGTTTAATTTGTGTTGTTTGCAGGGGAAGCAGGCCTGCTATGACCAGGCACTTTCTCCTGTCTTTCTTTTTTCTTGGATTAACTGGGTAAGTTTATAATCACCTATCGCCATTCAATGAAACAGTAATTAGTAGGCTGGGTTGTTTGGGTAATAATTAAGACCTGTTTGATCTATGATAAAACATTCCATTAAAAGTAATAAGCCCATTTGACACATTAACTCCCTTTATTAACCCTTTCCTACTCAAACATTTAAAATTATGGCTCAAATGGGTTAAAGTTCCTAAACCTAGTTATCATGCAAAAATATTACAAAAAAATTAGACTTGTAGCATTTGTGCTTGGTTTCAGCTATGCCTCTTTATTTCACTTACTTATTTCTTTGATTGTCCTCGACCTTATATAGGATATTTGGGAACCAACTTTTATTTCTTGTTGGTCTTGGCTACACAAATCCAACTTATGCTGCAGCCTTTCAACCTGCTATTCCTGTCTTCACATTTATACTTGCGACGATACTGGGGTGCGCCTTTCGACCTTTAGTTCCTGTTTTCACATTTATGCATGCATGCATACATACATACATAAAAACGTGTATGCGTATCCATGTATGTGTGTAATTGCGTACTTACATGTATGACAGTTTTCCTAACTTACTACAAGAATATGTTAATGTAATTTGACCTGATGTACGTGCAGTGTAGAAACAGTGAATGTGCTCAGGACTGAAGGTCAGGCCAAGGTTGGAGGTGCCCTTGTTTGCATTTCTGGTGCCATTATATTGGTACTATTCAAAGGACCAGCTCTTCTAGGATATGTAGACCATGTACCTATGCAACATAACGAAGCAGTTGCTGGGGTTCAACCTGAGGCTCTTGGATGGATGTTCACAAGTTTTGCCACCATTGGAATTGATAGTTGGCACCTTGGTGTTCTATGCCTATTAGGGAACTGCATTTGCTTTGCAGCGTTTTTAACTATTCAGGTACACAATCGTATATTTGAATACATGAAAAAATATCATTTATATGTTAGCAACCTCTTACCAATTACGGATAAATGCGCTATTGCATTCATCATATTCGACAGTGTCAAGAGATGGTCCTTCAACAAGATATTTGGCAGGTTTTAGAAATGAGTTAGCTAACCATTAGAACAAGCTACTGGCCCATCTTGCTGTCTCTATTAACTAGGTTAGAGGCCCAAAACTTTCATAATATAGATAAAACACCCGCTGCCTTTTATGGCCATTTTCACAACATACAAGTACGTATGTCATTTACCATTTTGTTGCCTTCTAGAATCTCTTTGAAGTATGTATAAACTTGTTATACCACAAAATACAATTATCTATAGGTGATTGGGATATGCTTATTGTTGGTGAATCTAGGATCTGGGTTATATTTTTACATTCTTGTCTTATTAGACTCTACTTTTAAATGCTTTGAAGTCTGATTTTTTGCTTTGAATTCAATGCAGGCTCCATTGTTGGCCAAGTATCCTGCAAACCTATCCGTTACAGCATATTCGTATCTTTTTGGTGTTCTTTTTATGGTAGCGACAGCAGTGTTGACAAACAATGAGTTGACTAACTGGAGTTTGACACGTTCTGATGTTTGGGCAGTGCTTTATGCTGTAAGCATCTTCTCTTATACCATTGTATTGGATGCAATTTCTCAGCTAGGAACATGTCTTTCCTTATTAGCCAAATATTTGTGATATGATACGCTTCTGACATGCTAACTGTGCTAATAAAATTGTTAATGGTGCAAAGTCTGATACTTTGCAGAGGTTGAAAAATTGGCAGGTCAGTCGAGTTGGATAGCGGGTTAAAACAGGTTGGGGTCGAAAGGGGTTGGGTCGACCCGTTTCGTGTCCAAAAACTGGGTTTTCATTAAGATAAATAATTAGTTTGTCAATTATGATTCCAAAACCTATATTAGTTCATTAATAGTCTCAGTTAATGAATAAAATGATATATAGGAGGTTTTATGCTTTAAAAATACATTTTGGGTGACTCTCTAGTCTCTACCCATTTGACCCTTTCCTTACAAGCTTATTTGATTTTTTATCGTTTAATAGCCACCTTTAATATGTTGTGTTGTGCCTATGAAAAGGTATGTACTATAGTCTGATTTCATGTTTTCCCCTGAGAAAGTAGCGTGTTGGTGTGTGATTATTGATCCAAACACTCGAGGTATAGGCTATATAATATAACTTGATACTTCTTACACCCACAAATGGAAACAACACTCACTTAATTAGATTAATACGGATATATATTGCAATGACATCAATAAAGGAAATTAACAAAAAAAAAAAAAAAAAAAAAAAAAAAAAAAACCTTTTCATAATCCTATTGCCATATTTAGCTAGCTGTCTTTTATTGATGTCATTGCAAATATATCCGTATTAATCTAATTAAGTGAGTGTTGTTCCATTTGTGGGTGTAAGAAGTATCAAGTTATATTATATAGCCTATACTCGAGTGTTTGGATCAATATCACACACCAACACGCTACTTTCTCAGGGGAAAACATGAAATCAGACTATAGTACATACCTTTTCATAGGCACAACACAACATATTAAAGGTGGCTATTAAACGATAAAAAATCAAATAAGCTTGTAAGGAAAGGGTCAAATGGGTAGAGACTAGAGAGTCACCCAAAATGTATTTTTAATATAAAACCTCCTATATATCATTTTATTCATTAACTGAGACTATTAATGAAACTAATATAGGTTTTGGAATCATAATTGACAAACTAATTATTTATCTTAATGAAAACCAGTTTTTGGACACGAAACGGGTCGACCCAACCCCTTTCGACCCCAACCTGTTTTAACCCGCTATCCAACTCGACTGACCTGCCTTTTTCAACCTCTGCAAAGTATCAGACTTTGCACCATTAACATTTTATTAGCACAGTTAGCATGTCAGAAGCGTATCATATCACAAATATTTGGCTAATAAGGAAAGACATGTTCCTAGCTGAGAAATTGCATCCAATACAATGGTATAGAGAAGTGCTATACAGCATAAAGCACTGCCCAAACATCAGACGTGTCAAACTCCAGTTAGTCAACTCATTGTTTGTCAACACTGCTGTCGTACCATAAAAAGAACACAAAAGATACGAATATGCGTAACGGATGGTTTGCAGGATCTTGGCACAATGGAGCCTGCATTGAATTCAAAGCAAAAAATCAGACTTCAAAGCATTTTAAAGTAGTCTAATAACAAGAATGTAAAAATTATAACCAGATCCTAGGATTTTACAAAATTTAAGAAATCCATTCCACTATAATAAGATGTGAAACAATTAACTACTCAAAATCTAAACAAAATGTAAATGACATAACGTCGTATGTAAATGCATAAACAGTACTAATAACTCAACCTAAAATAACACAAGCCCATACTTAATGTGCTAACTATCAACTGCCAAAAAAAACTGAAACCATCACACTGCATAAAATGCAATAATATCCGTAATAGGCAAACAAAAATGCATATCATGTAAAATAATACATTGTACCTGAATAAAAAACGTGCAAGCAATGCATCCCAATAGCATAAACACCCAAGTGCATGAAGACTGCATTCCGAGAGTTACACTACTTTTTTTTTTTTTTTTTTTTTTTTTTTTTTTTTTTTTTTGTTAATTTCTTTTTTATTATTATTATTTTTTTGAACGGCAATTTTTTTTCACACCCTATACTACCTATCTCACAAATGCCTCCAGCGAGGCTTGAACCCACAACCTCTAGGTTGGTGGTCAACACACATACCACTAGACCAAAGGCCTTGGGTATTATGATAAGGCTTTTGCTTTTTTTTTTTTTGAACGGTGAGTTAGTAGTTAGTGATCCGAGCCCACAGTGACATCCAATTGGGCAGTATGCAAGCCTCGAACCTTTCTCCTTAGGGGATAAACCCCACTCCTGCTTCTATTTATTTCGGGCCCCTGAAGGTCCATGGTGAGACTCGAACCTGAGACCTCTCCAAGGAAACCTCCCCAAGGTTACCCTTGGTGGCCAACTGAGCTAGCCCAGGCCCTACGGCTGATATCTATTTGGTCTCGAGTGTTTGCATCAATGTAACTTGTTCTTACACATTACCTATTGCCTCTCAACCCTGTGATTGTCCTCAGGCGAATATATGATTTATGCATCCTTTTGGTTTGTTTCAGGGAACCATCACATCAGCATTGAACTATGGACTTATGACATGGTCCAACAAGATCCTGGGACCTGGTTTAGTTGCTCTTTACAATCCATTGCAACCTGCTGCAACAGCTTTTTTGTCAAAAATCTTCCTTGGAAACCCAATATATTTGGGCAGGTCAGTCCTTCGCCTCTACAATAACTACTGGTCCATCTTTAAATGTACTTGGGTTTTAGTGACAAAAATACCATGAATTTTGGGAAATCAGGAGGTGGAATTTTGAACACATTTGCTTATTAATGTGCTGATTGGGGTTATTTTTATCTTTAACGGGTCAAATGTGGAAAAAGTGTAGTTGAAACGAAAACATGCCAATGTGTTAGGTAGGTCAAATGGATAAAAACCACCTAGTTTTGTAATCATATTTACCACAAACACACTAATTGTTGATAACAAAATTAGTAAACTATAGACAGGGTGTTTTAGGTCAGTTTCCGTACCATTTTTACCCACCCGCCCATTTTCCAAGTTCCTATTATCCACCCGTATGTAAAAGAGAACCAACAGCTACTATGGCTAAATTGTGAAAATGAAAAAAAATAAAAATAAAATAAAAAATCGCCTCAAGTATCCTCTTTCTCTTGCAAGATGCTCATTTTTTTTTTCTCTCTTTTGTGCGTTGTTTGCAAGATGGTATGTTTAACAAAAGAAAATATAATCGCCTTTAAAATGAGTACGTGTTTTTGCTCATTTAAAAATAAAAAAGAACATAAAAGAAACTAGATTTTGAAAGCGATCGGAAAAGGACCCTTGTTAGTACAGGTGCACTTTCGGAGTGCCTGCTCAGTCCGCTTATGACTTTCAATTCTTGCAAGTGGAGGTGGTAATTTCGACCATTTATGTATGAATGGGTCAAACCGGGTTGGGTTTTACGTCAAAAGGGTAAAAAAAAGAGTAACTAATAAAGACTTGTGTTAATTAGG
This sequence comes from Artemisia annua, assembly GCA_014162995.1. Taxonomy (NCBI): domain Eukaryota; kingdom Viridiplantae; phylum Streptophyta; class Magnoliopsida; order Asterales; family Asteraceae; genus Artemisia; species Artemisia annua. Next base: position 74,634 of record LBNU01037474.1, on the reverse strand, counting down.
TCGAATGGGATGAAAGTTGCCCAAAGTCAATTTCTAGAGCATGAACCTCCTAAATTGTTTATTGAAGATTTAGATTATTGGTGCAATAATCTTGTTCTTTTGATCACGACTAAGGGTGTGATTACTAAATTAAGTGGTTTATAGCAAATGTCTTAAACAGCCTCTTAATTGGGAGACTTTGGCTTTGGTGAGTCTCCCAATTAAGACACATTAAGGGTTTAGGCCCACATTTTTTCCCCATCAAGTGGAAGTCATATTATCTACAAATTTATCCAAAAAACTGGACCAAAACGCGTTTGTGCGTCATGATCCACACAGGATGTTAACCATTTGAAATCTAACCAGCTTTGACTCGTTACCTAACCTGCCCGACCCGTTCATCTTGTCAGCTTTATTTGCATTGCTTGGAAAGACCAGTTTGTGTTATTCCCACATCTGTATTTGACTGTTAACATGTCTTTGTAAACAGCATTTTGGGAGGTTTGTTGATCATAGCAGGATTGTATTTAGTGACGTGGGCCACTTATCGGGAGAAACGACAGGCAGCTTCAGGTGCTGGTCATTCCCGAGCATCAGACCCACTTATAGTTCAGGTTTTTTCTGGGCCTTCACCATCTTTAGACAAGAGCATTGATTGACTATGATGTGAAACGCCGAAAGGTTCTTGTTTTTTGTTCATGTGTAAAATATTTGAAATAGCGACGATATAGGAAAAAAAGGTTTCTCCCCAGCTGGACATGTTTTGCGTGGTTTGCAATCTTCTAATCATCAATTAGAGGCCAATAGGGTGTTTATCGGGTTGAAACCTGACCCAAACATAACATAAATCCGTTTGGTCCCCAACCAAACCAAAAACCCATAAATTTGAAGTTTTATGACCTCCTTTCATATCTGAACCTGAAAAGGGTTTTAGAAAAGGACTGGACTGGAAAGAACCAATGAATGTACGAACCAAATAAGGTCGTTTCAGTCTGGTTATTTTGCTGGTTCGGACAGGTTTTTGCACCCCTAGAGGCCATGAGTTTGAACTGGGAGATTCTGTATTATCTCTGAGTTGCATGTTACACTGAAAAGATTTGATATTGTTTTTGTTTTAGTTTATCGACAAATGTTAATATACCTTTATACCCTATTCATTGTTACTCACATTTGGAAACCTAGTTTTGATTATATCATTAAGAAGTTGTTTCGTAAGATCATCTGGCATATTTTGCTGATTAATTTTCTGACCACGAGAATATGTGGATCATTTGCAATCGTCATGATAAACAATTACAATTAGAGATGCTATCGTCTATGGCAAAAGTTGGTTGATGATGCTTCTTACTTTAGACTCCCAAGTCCCAACAATTAGCGAAAGAGAATACCCAAATGGTTGTCAGTAATATTATTAATGGTTCTTAAGTCTTAACTTCTCATCAATAGTTCTTACAATGAATTTTTATTAATGTACTCGATTTTCACTATCATGTTTATAAAGATTTGTTTATTCATTGTTATCGTAAGTCCGTTATCTGTATGATGGGAAACTGATGGAACAATGGAATTGAACGCCCATAGTTGGGTCATAAGGTCCTTAATGCACCTTAACAATTGTGGATGAAAGAATTCTTCTTATAAAAACCAACGTTTCTTGAAATTTCGCATAAAAAATACTCCATGTGGCATAAAACTAAAAGAAAACCAAGTATGAATTATTGAAAGATAAGAATGGAGGACTATCTTGTCAAAACACATTAACTTTTTGGCTTTCCTAGTTGTTCTCTAAATTACCCATGTTGGTAGTAACATTTGTGGTATAAATACCACATCAATGTATGCTATCAAAATGTACCAAGATCAACTTTTGTAAGTGGTCTTCTCTTCTCTTCTCTAGTGTTTTTTTTTTTTTTTTTTTACATTGCTATAAGTCTTGTTAACTAAGAGGGTGTCTATTTATTTATAGTTGTTTCTTTATTCAACTTTTGTTGAGATACGTCATAAAAATGCTACTTAGAGAAATAGTATTGAGTCAAGATATCAAGGCATAAAGTCAACTTTTTTCAACAAGAAGAACGTAAATGGTTTTAAATTAAATCTACCGATTTATAAAGTTTCACACTATGTTAAGAAAAAAAAAAAGAAAAAAGAACAAAGTGCTCACATATATCATGAAAATTAGTCACAAACTGTTTGAATTCACGCTGAATTTAGTTTTGTCTTGGAACATGTTATGTTTGAATCACGTTTTGAGAATTTCCCCCCTCGTCTCACTATTTTGACTATTTTTTTGCCACTAAGAGCATTAGCAATGGTAACTTGGCTCCTGCGTTAAGAGTGATTTAACGCGCGTTAAACCGGCGTTAACCACACCGTTGGTCCAAGTGATTGATGCGTTAAGTTGGGACGTTAGGGGCTTAGCCCGACGTTAAAGGGCATAGCAAGTAAAAAAAAAAGAAAAAAAAATCATTAAACCCCCCTCTAATGTCATACTAGCCGTTAGGTTAAAAAAAAAAAAAAAAAAAAAAAAAAAAAAAAAAAAAAAAAAAAATCAAAACCATTTTCTAACAATATAAAATCATTTAACACACCACTTTTTTTAATACTCGTCTAACGTTAAGAAACGACTATTTGCCTAAAAAAAAATAATAATAATATAAAAAAAATAAAAATTCAAAACATTTTCTAACAATATAAATACTCATTTAAGCACACCATTTTTTTCAAAGCTTTCACTACTCAATTATTTTTTTTTTTTTTTTTTATTTTTTTTTTCTTTTCTGAAAGGCCTCAATATATTCTATACTACATTTCTATTAGCAAAAAAAAAAAATGTCACAAGGCAACAACAACAACAACGACTCGTTCACGAACCTGCTCGATAGGTGGAATAACCCATACGCAGGTTCATCGTCAAATCCGAATTGAAATAACCCAAACCAATTTGGTATGTCGAGTCAAGAAGTTTTCCAACAACATCAAGCATTCCAATATTGGCAAGAAAGCCAACAACAAAACACTCTAAATACCGATTTTCAAAATCTCCAATTCACTCAACAATCACAACATTCCCAAATGGAAACAAACGAAGTTCCCGAAACACCTACCTCTCCACCAAAGAAATTCAAACATGGTGGTAAACGAAAGTCCAAAAAAAACAAAGACCCCGAACCAATCAATGATGATGAAGAAAACGAAGAATGCGTCATTACACGTTGGCAAGCAAGTGAAGAAAAATTACTTGCAAAGTGTTATGTGGCCGCTTAGCGAGGATTCACTAGTCGGTCGTTCCCAAGCCAAAGATATGTTTTAGCAACAATTTTCAGAAACACAACAAGGATATGATACAAGGAAAGTGGAAAACGTTGAACCGTGATTGCACAAAGTTCAACGCGCTTTTCAAACGTTCTCAACGCGATAAAAAAAGTGAGAAAAATGATATGGATATCCTCACACGGGCTAAAGAAATATATCGTGAGGAGCACAAATCGGCCCCGTTTAATAATGAGGAGGCTCGGGCTATTTTGCGAACTCATAAAAAATGGGACGCGCCGGATCCGGTTGATTTAACCGGTGATGCCCCAAGCCAAACAAACGAGGCGTTGTTTGGTCATGATGCACAACCACGTCCGATGAGAAAAAAGCGGGCTTCGAAGAAACAAAAATCCGAGACAACGACAAGCACCGGGGGCACGAGTACCGGAGGATCTGTTTCGTCGGTCTAATTCGAGGAGGCTATGCAGCAAGAGTATCGGGTAAAACATGAAGAAGCGGTCAGGGCGTATCGGGCGACCGCCGAAAAAGAAGAAACACTAATGAGGTTGAAAGAGTTTGAATTTTTGTTGCTCGACACTACCGGCAAGGATCCAAACTACGTGCGCTTGGTCAATATAGAAAAAGACCGAATAATCAAAAAATACGGGTTGGAAAAGAGTCAAGATTGATTAATTGTTTTGTGTTGTAACTTTTTTTTTTCTTTTTTAATTTCGCAATGTATTTTAAGTCCGTATTGTAATATATTTCAAGAATGAATGTTATGGTTTTTAATAAATGAAGGATTTGTGTTAGTTTAGGGGTTGAATTTGAAAATATTTGATTTAAAGTTGAGTTAATGTTGAGTTATGATAGCGAGTGTTTTTTTTTTATAGTTAAGGTGAAAAGGTGAAACATTGCAATCAAATAACATGCATGCTGCTCTGCTGCTACTGATTTATTTAGTGCTTTTGTGTAGGTGCAATTTTATTCAAGATCATTCATGCTTGAAATCCATAAATAAATGTGAACGCTTTAAGTCAACAAGAAGTAGCTATAATCGCTACTTCGATCATTACGAATGAGTTACTATTAGGAATCACAAACTATTAAGGGTGCGTTTGGTATCCCACTATGAGAATGAGACTATGACTATGAAAATGATTAAAGGTGTTTGTTTAAGATAAAAGGGCCCACCACTATGGTAATGAATGATAGATATAATTCATACTTCATATACATTAAGGGTGCGTTTGATATGCTGCGAGGAATGACAATGGATATGAATTTGATAGTAGTGGTGAGTCCCTCAACTATGAAAGATCCATTCCCCCCTCAAGAGTTGTATATGGAGTATGAAATATATTAGACTTTTATAGTCATAGTTGTGGGCCCAGGCATCCTAAACAAACACAAACTATCACTTTCATAGTGATAGTTTGATTCCCTTAGTAGGAAACCAAACGCAAAGAGAGGTGGGTATGATCTTTCATAGATAAGGGACCCACCACTACTATCAAACTCATACTCATTATCATTCATGACAGCGTATCAAACGCAACCAATATTGATTATTTTTTTTGAACAACAACTAATACTGATTAGACAAATCTTTCGGTAATTGCCATTATCAATTCGAACGCGTAGGGCTGAAACTAATAATCTAGCTTTCACACCAATTTGTACATTAATTGTTATTCGCTAAGCACATGCATTTAAAGAACAAACACGTACTATATCACATCAGGTTGATCTCTAGCTAATTTTATGGCTCCATAAATCCAAAACCTTTTTTGTAATTGTGAATACAATGTTCTTAAATATTTTTGCAAAAAAAGAGCATAAAACAAATTAAAATAGCAAAAATAATAATAATAATAATAATAATAATAATAATAATAATAATAAAAATAAAATTAAAAGAAGAAAAAAAGTATACCTTTTATTCAATTGCAATGTCTCACGCATTCGCTTTAAAAAAGACGTGGAATAATGAGACGAGAGTGTTTAGGAGATAATGGAAAAAATGGTTTAGTAAATGTGAGGTATAAATGTAAATTTACACTAAATTTATGTGGATGTATCAAAAGCCCGTTTCTAAACAAATAGCCCGTTTCCCAACCTACCAAACTAAATTTAAATTTAAATTTTCTAAATGAAATTCACAAAAATGATTGAACTACACCTTTAGGAAATAATTTATCTTGTTACAATTTCATTAATTCAAAATATGATTTTTCTATCTTGTGCGGCACATTATAAAAATGCAAAAATGACTCAAAAAGAACTTAGAGACTCAAAAAGAACTTAAAGACTCAAAGACCCATAAAATACTACTACCTCTGTGACATAATAAATGTCTATTTTTTACTTTTTTGAGTCTTTCTTATTAAATTTTGAACATAAATATTTTTATTTGTATTATATAATACTTAATGAAAATTATATGAATGGATTATGTTTTAAATGTATTTTCATTTGGTATAATTTTTATCAAGTCTTATATAACATAAATAAAAATATTTATGGATAAAATTGAATAAGAAAGACTCAAAAAAGTGAAAGTTGACATCTTTTATATAATAAAAGAATTACATCATTTCGCAGTTTTTTTAACAAAACAATCTTAGTGGAAAAAAAATTGGACCAATAGGAATGCTCGATTTTGACACATAAGCGAAATCGAGCAATATGATTGGCCAATAAAAAGTCAAAATTGAATTGATTTTAGTCAAACTTTAATAAATTTGGTGGAGAATTTGATAAAGGAAAAAAAACCATAAAAATATAAGTGTCAAACTTATGAAAATAAAAACTTAAAAAAAGAGGAGGTAATTAATAAAACATTAGTGGTTGAATTTTAAATATATTATATGGAGTTAAGTGTAAAATTATACATAAACGGGTTTGAATATTAAATACAGTTAAATTATTATTAACGGTAATATAAATATCAAATATTAAGGACGAGTTTCTGTGATATGAAAATAAATGTACGCAATTGTACTTATAACGACTCATGTAATTATTATTTAAAGTTTATATACAGATATCCGGAAAAGCATTTTTAAAAAACTTTGGAGTATATTTTAACTCCATCAACGCTCATTATGTGCTACTTAACTCGCACATTTTGTACAACATGATATCAATAGTTAAAGTTAAACAACAACATCAGCCTCAACATTAACATCTATGTCAGTTAAACAAAGTTAAATTTTTCATCTAATTTTAAATTTTTTACAAAATATTAATTGATATTAATACATAATGAAAAACTCATGCATACTTATTAGTTGTACTTATATAATAATTTTCACGGGTAAATTCTTATATATCCATATAATAAACAAACAATTTAAAATAAATTTGATTTGTGTGTAAACCCATGTGATCAAATAACCTTTGACCCAATAACATTATAAGGAGACACGCTCAAGAATCAAATACAAGGTCGATGCCACAGTTATATTTACAATTTCTGCCAACTATTTTTCTTACTTTGGCACATGTTGATACTCTAACTTTTTAAAATATACATAAAATTTTCTGTTTTTAAACGGTAATACTATATAATTAAATTTTTCTGAAAAACCTCGTGCGTGCACGGGTATTATAACTAGTTTTTATTATAAGACAGAATATACTTTTTTTATGGATCTTTGAATCATTTTTTGTGTATTTTTGTCTCATATTTTGTGCCCCTCGCACAAAATATAAAAACACTTCAATTATTTTGATCGAATAATTTAATCATATTAGAAGGATAAATAATTTTGGTTACACCTGTTTACTCCCTGTAACCAAACAGGGCCCCCACGAGGAATATACTGCGGAACAAAACCTGGTCAAAACAGTGGAGTAGTAGTAGTAACATTCTAGAACACTCCAGTCAAACCATTAAAATATGTGGAGTAGAAAGCCTTAAAAACAATAGTACTAGGCTTTTGTTTTGTAGAGTGAAGAAGAAGATCAATAATGGAAGAAGAAGTTGAACATAAGAAGAAGGCAAAGCGTAACTGGATGGTGGACCCACCTACCGACAGACCAGTTCGTGTGTACGCTGATGGAATTTATGACCTTTTTCACTTTGGTCATGCTCGTTCTCTTGAACAAGCCAAAAAATCGTAATTCTTTCCTTTCACTATATATATATGCTCTGCTCTTTCTGTCAAATTCCTTTCAGTTATTACTTATCAAGTAGTAGTTGGCTGTGTTGTATTGTAAAGGAAAATGTAGGTGGTGTCTTAAAAGTGGGATTCATTCTTAGGGGGTGTTTGTTTAAGCTTATATGTCAGCTTACGACCTTATTTGGTTTCGGCTTATATTTCATAAGCCTCAATTTTCCAGCTTATTTTGATGCTTATCGGCTTATATAAGTTTATTATGATATAATAAGCTTATATAAGCCCAAATATTACAAAAATAAGCCAGAAAATCGGGGCTTATAAAATATAAGCCGAAATCAGTTAAGCTCGTAAGCTCACATATAAGCTTAAGCGAACACCCCCTAAGAAGCTCACCGCAGTGATAATTGGCTGCGTGTTGTTGACCAAAGTTTGAATTGGTGTTATGCTATACAAGTTTGAGATTAGTAGACCAGTTGAGAGGAGGCTTGCTAATAGGAAAGAAAAGCAATTCATAGCCGTCTTGGTAGAGAAGATGAAACACCTGTCTAGGATACGCGAAGTAGTAATTGGCGTAGAACAATAATTCAAAAGGTAAGGATTAGGGGACAATGTTTATAAATCAGAGGTCTAAAGCTTCACAACAAAAGTAAACCAGGGTTTTAAACTACGAGTAGTGATTGGGAGACCTAATTTTATGCCTAAAATTGCATGTCACTACTTCATTGGTTGTAACAACAGGGCCCACTACTTCACAATCCAATGAGGTAGCTCCACATATGTTAGGCACACAATTAGGCACAAGTTGTAGGTCTCTAAATCATTTTCCTTAAACTACACCTTAAAAATCTAGCGTATCTAGTGTTCCATGCTATTGGCGAAGGATTCTGACCATGACTTGATATGCTATACAAAGAAGCATATTTGATTTTTAAGTATGGAATCATTTGGTAAATGAATATCTTTTACAAACTTAGAACTCTTTTGATGATGATGATGATGATGATGAATGGAGACGTAAATACTGAAAAATGTTGAAATAATGAGATAAATGTACTGATTATAAATTCTAGATTTTGCATATGCAGTAAGTATTACAATGAATTTGGTATGCGCATTTATTTCTACCTCATTAGTTTAAAACCAAATAAGTTTATTACAAAATTACTAGTTTACCCGAAATGTTCCTATCCTCAAATTTCTGGTCTTGAAAAGAACTTATTTGAAGTTGGCATGGATGCTTTGGCATGTCTTTGTTTCTAAGTTCTGCTAAAATAAGTTTCAAGTAATGTTTCTTGAATCAAAATCCGTCATGTCTAGTCCCTATAATTAATTTATTTATGAAGTTTTGGAAAAATGCAACAACCATGTATCGTCCTTTTTTGGGTGTTTAGAAAAGTGTTGAGCAGAGCTAGGCAATTGAGTTACTTTCCGGTGCTAAATCACCTAAGCCGGGTTAACTGAAAGCATAAATCATCAAAGTAAGAATATAATTAACCTTTAGATTATGTAAATATATACCACTAGCTAAAAATATGATACTCTTTTATTTTGATGCCATTATTTAACTAGATGTCTGCTTCCATAGCTTTGATGCAATTACCTGAAAAAGAGTGTAAATTTACCTGAAAATGTGCGCATTTACCTATCAAATTTTAGTTGGAGTGGTGAGGATGTTCAGCTCCTTGTCGATCAATTGAGCATCCTCACTTATTGGAATAGTAGGGCCGTCTTGATTATTTATAATTTTATCATTATTGTTATTAAGGGATTTCACAACAACTAGTATATAGCTAATTTTATTGGCTCGTTTATTGTCCTCTCTATCATTTTCTCATCATCGGGAAACATGGTTTTTAGTTTTATTATGTATGAGAAAGGTAACAACTGACCTTTTAACAAATTGTACATATCATGTAACTTTGTTTTTTCATCTTATTTATAGGTTTCCCAATACTTACTTGCTTGTTGGATGTTGCAATGATGAAGTCACCCACAGACTGAAGGGGAAAACTGTCATGACTGACAAGGAGCGTTATGAGTCTCTTCGCCACTGCAAGTAGGTTTGGTGTAATTGCTTAGATTCGTAATCATATTAATAAAATTTGTTGTTGATGGTTACTGTAATCTAGTGTTTAATTGGTACGCAGTTTTATTCTAAAATTTTCAACTTCTATTTTTATTAGTAAGCAATCAATGATCAAGCTATAATTTTGTGCTTTTATTGGACTTATGCAGGTGGGTTGACGAAGTTATTCCAGATGCGCCATGGGTACTTACACAAGAGTTTATTGATAAACATCAGATAGATTATGTGGCTCACGATTCTCTTCCGTAAGTATGTGTGCACATGCAATACATACATGTATGCGTACATACATGCATACATATAACACTCAGACAGGTGTACATGTATACATCCATACATAGATACACACATAACGATACATGCAGGCTAATTTCTGTAGTCTATATAGTGAACTATGCAAGTGGCGTTAATGGAGTATACTAAATACAATTGTTTTCCATTGGAACTTTTATGCACTTTATTGTTTAGTGTGTGTTATGTATTAATTTTCTTTGATTTCATACAGTTACGCCGATGCAAGTGGTGCTGGAAACGATGTCTATGAATTTGTAAGTTAAACTTCTTAATCACTATTCACTGTCTCTTCTTCAAAGTTTAATTAGCTGAATATAATTTTTGAGTATTTCTTGATCCTGTTAACTCATTTGTGAACGTAATTGTTATTAGTATGATGCCATTGATGATACTTGCATTATTTCTCTGTTTAGGTGAAGTCAATTGGAAGATTTAAGGAGACAAAACGGACGGATGGGATTTCAACATCAGATATAATCATGAGAATTGTTAAAGACTACAATGAGTATGTGATGCGCAACTTGGATAGAGGATACTCAAGAAAGGATCTTGGTGTTAGCTACGTGAAAGTGTGTTTCTGTAATTGATTACCAAACATGATCTATTATTTTGTATTATGTACTTCAATTGTGTTATGTGTTCTTTTAGGTCAATATATGAATTCTCCTCATTTTGTTATAGGAAAAGAGGCTGAGGGTGAACATGGGTTTAAAAAAGCTGCGTGAAAGAGTAAAGAAGCAACAAGAAAAGGTGGAAGAAAAGGCAAGTTCTTTGAGTATTGTTTAGTCATAAACTTGTTTTCAGAAGTTTTCTTACATACTTTTTTTACCCTAACATATATATCATGTTTACTTCTGTATATTTATATACCACATGCGCAAGCAATTTAACTTAGGTGGGAAAGCTAGAAACATCTGTAAAGCTAAGATGCTTAATTATAAAGCCAACGGACATACTACTCGGTAGAGTATGATACAGTGATACACACTACTGGATTTTTTGAATAGAAGTTTATGCATATGTAAACACTGTGCTGACTCAAGGATTCCATATTACTGGCTCAAAAATTCCTCTGTAGGTGATTCTCTACCCGTATAAGTTGGAAGGGACCACTAACACTCTTGAACTATGCCTAAGCAACGCTAGACACAAAAGACCAATAAATCATCAACCAAGTGAAATAAGTTGGCTTCCTATTACATAGCACATAATTTCCATGCATCAGAAAGTATGTTTTAACCCATCAACTCTATATGGGGGGTCAAAATTATGTCAACTCTAACAATATAGAATTCAGAGCATATTGTTTATGGGTCCCAAAATTCTATATATAAATCAGAATAGGAAAAACCAAAAGCCAGTACTGGACTACTAGTCGTTATCTATCTAAATTATTGGCTGAACTTTGTGTCCTTTTCATTGCTATTGCAGATTCAAATAGTGGCGAAAACTGCTGGTCTGAACCATACTCTTTGGGTGGAGAATGCTGATCGTTTGGTTGCTGGTTTTCTTGAAATGTTTGAAGAGGGTTGCCATAAAATGGTATTATGTCTCTCTTTCTCTCTCTTAAACACAAACACATGAGCAAATGTGTCTTCATGAACAAATAATTTGAAAGTCCGAAATGAAATTTCGGGAAGAAATATAGGTGGCAGTGAAGACCCATTTGTGCTAAACATATAAATTAGACTATACCGTCTCAACTCGCAAAACAGATTAATTAGTTGCAAAATTTATAAATAGGAAAGAAAAAGTGTTTCTGGTCTTACCCGTTCAACCTACTTTGACTTGTACAAAATATTACCGGGTTTAACCTGACCCGTTGCCCACATGCCCCTTTTCTTTTTCTTTTTCTTTTTCTTTTTTTTTTTTTTTTTTTTTTTTTTTTTTTTTTTTTTTTTTTTTTTTTTTTTTTTTTTTTTTTTTTTGAAATCAGCAATTTTATAAAAAACAAAAAGAAACAAATACATATAAGCTAAAGCTAGCAATAAAGGCCCTCACCCTCGCATACAACATACATCTACAGGTGGGTCACATCTTTGACTCCAACGAGATGACAAAAGGCCAAACTAGACCCCACTTAACTAAATCTAACAAACACAAATAGTATTCTGAATATCTCTCAGGGAACAAGCAGACGGAGTCAATGACCCCGTGTATGGTAAAATGTTTTGTTTCATACTTTGTCCCAATGAGTAAATTAGGAAAAAGTAGCTAATATGGAAACGGGTCAAAAGTCACCCTAGAGATATTCAGAATGAATAAGACCTGCCAACTTGTTCCAAGATGTAGATGATCATAATTAGTTTGTTATCACATTTAAGACATTATTTATGCATACAACTCGGTACAAAGGAAAGAAAATGTCACTCGATCCATACTAAATTCACCCGTTTTATCCTGACCAGTTACCTAAACAGCCCATCCATTACCCAATCAGCCCATGTTGACCACTAGGAAAAAAATATTTTGAAAATCTTTCAGGGAACAGCAATTAGGGACAGAATACAAGAACAATTAAAGGCAAAAGGAAATAGGAGGGGACTTGCTTACGACAAAAATGGAGAGGAGGAAGATGATGAATATTATTACGATTATAGTACCGATGAGGAAGAGTACTCTAGTGGAACAGAAGAACCAGTATCATCGTAAGTATGGATTTCTCTCTTTTTTCCTATGGAAGTCTGCTTGATGGTGAAATCAGCCGACTCTGTGTGTGGACCATATAGGTTTGTGATATAAATCTGTGTATGATAAATGTGCAACCCATTTTCGTTTGTGTTTTTACAAATTTATGAAATTGAAGGGTTTTTGCAAGGCTTGACAGAAAGCTGTGTTTTTAGATGTTTTCTTATTTGTTTTTGTTCTTTTAGACCCTTTGTTTGGCATATGTTTGGCCTATTTTTGTTTGTTTTTCTTGTGCTCATCGTCATTCTTAGCTATCTTTGTGAGGCTCAAATGTTATCCTTGTGCAAGTGTTATTGGTTTAATTCCTTCTCTTTTTTGTGTGTGGGTAAGAAAGTTGCTTGGTCGTATGTGCTGGAAGGGTTTAACTATTTAACCTGTTTCACATAAATGTTTCGTGTTATTTCATTGAGAGGTGAATACTACAATGGAAATGATCAAATCTACACTTTAATAACAGCCAACAACAATTATAAACTCATCGTAAGTACAACGATACATTTCTAGCACTCCTCTGTCAAAGTTGTACTCAAAATTTGTGCCAATCAACTTGTTCTATGTATTGTATTCGCACTAGGAGTGGATGGAACGGGTATCAGGTCTGGTGCAATAATGGAAAGTGGAAACTTGACAAGAACTTTAAACATGACGTGAATCTGCAACTTTAAACTTGGCAAGATAGGAAAGTGATTTTACCAAAGATCACAAAAGCATGAAAGAAACAAAGAAGAAATTAAGGCTCTGTTTATTTATTTATTTATTTTTCCTTCACTAAGAGATAAATGGGTTTCACGTCTGTTGCTTCCTTTTAATAGAGAGGAGCTCATATTTTACACCCACCTGATATAGACGAATTAGTGAAAATGAGTAGAGGGTCATTACAAAAAGATATTAAATTATATTTTGTGGGTCAAATTCCTTCATTAATAGAAAAAAGAAACAAGGCCCATGTCTATTACAACACAAGGTGCGTTCTCCAGTATCAAGAATTGAAAATTTTAAAGACGCAAGAGCCAAGAAACAAAGATAAAGTTTAGATAAATGACCACCCCTTAAGGGGAGATTATTAACATTAGAAGTGATGGTCATTTATAATATGTCAAACCTTGTAATGTTATTGTAATATGTAATAGACTAGTGATAGTAAACGAGCTTAAGTTAGTTAAATAGTCCATGTAATAGTCCAATACAAGCCCGGTCCATCAAGGCTTATGTGGAGAACGGTGCCGTTTTGCCTCTTCTTTTTCCCGCCAAATTTGCGGCCTAATTGTTGGGCTGTTTTAATCCGTCTATAATGATCCACGTTGCCTCTTTTCCAGTCCAAAAAAAAAAAAAAAAAAAAAAAAAAAAAAAAAAAAAATCAGTAGATAAGTATTGTGAGATCCAGATTCCACACACATTATCTTCCACACATTTCTTATCCGTTTTCCGGCCAAATGACCTATTGCCTTTTTTGTGTCTTTACGTTTTCCGGCGAAGCTTACAGCGGCGTCTTCATGGTTGTAACTTCGATCCCGTGCTCCTTTAGCTGTTGCTTTGGTGTAAGTTTCATCATATCTTTAGACAGAGTTTTTATCTTTAAGTTATAATTATTGTTTGTTTTTAGATTTTTTTTCCTTAATAATTAAATCATGGGTTTGCTTAATTATGTTTTCGGGTTTGCTTAATTAAAATTTACAGTTGTGGTTTTAGATGTTATTAATTGAATGTTTTTGGGTTTTTTCATCTCATTGTCTTAATTCCATTTTTTTTAATTTCAGCTTTATTCATAAATCCCTAATTTATTAATTATTTTTTTCCCTATTATATATCATAATTTTAGGGTGTTGCTGTTGCTACTGTTCAAGGAACCACTGATGTTGAGTGTCCTCCTGAAGAACGGCATATCAGAAGTAAGTTAAGTACCTTTCCTGATTATATGAAAGTTATGAAGTTTCTTACTTTATGCTTAATTTGTGTTGATTATTGATATGATTTGTATGTTTTTGATTATTTGTGAAAAAAAAAAATGAAACTAAGGGTTTAGTTATGATTTTGGGATTGACTTTTGTTATTAAAAGGTCAACTTTTTATCCTTTACTTTGTTCATAGTTATATAAAATTGTTTGCTTTTTAGTATTTGACTTAAATGTGGAAAGGGGTATTTGTCGTTGCATTTTGAAAATAGTTATATGATATCGAATATACAATATTAGATTTAAGTAGAAGTATTGTCTCTTCATTTTTTTTAACTGTCAAAATTTGTTACAGTTTTGATGCATTTCAATGTGCGTGACCTTTGTGCTTTTGCTTTCTCTGTGATTTCCAGGTGTAAATGTACGAGGGAATAATAGGCGCGACATTTTGGATTCGGATAATGACTATACAGAGGTGCTACTTGGAGGTGAATCAATGGTTATGCCTAATTAATGTCTGCGTGTTATATATGCAGAAATGTTTTGGTTTGTTTCCTTTACATGTGCATTTATTTTAAAGTAGTTAACGCTGAATGGCCAATGTTTTTCATGTTGTAGGCGCAACAACTGTAGCAGGCACACGCGTAAATGCACAGGCAAATGAAGTGGATCTGGATGACCTCAAGAAACTGTTAACAGATTAAGGCCTCACCAAACAGTTAACCACCAAAGGTCTTACGCCGAATTGCTTATGCTCATACTATCTTTAGATCAATGTTGCAAAAATCGTGAATCGGTACTGAGGCGGTCCGGGGCCGATTAGCGATTTTTTACCGATTAATCTGCCGATTTTCTTGACTCGGCTGATTAATCGGCCGATTTCCGTGGAATTCTCTCCAAGGTCCTGGGCCGATTACCGATTAATCGGCCGATTTTTGCAACACTGCTTTAGATATTTAAAATATAATTAAGCTATTTTATGCCGCAGTCCCTCCCAACATTTCAGGTCAAACCGGTTTCTATTTTACCTATTTGAGGACGAACCACAGAAAGGTGCCAATACTCCCAGTTACGTTTGTATCGTTTATTATAGGCTGAAAACATGAAATACCACCCACCCCTTAAATGTTCATATTTGCCTTTTACTATTTAAAGTTCTAATGCTTAACTTGATTCCGCCACCTAAGTTTATTATTCAGTTGCATGCTTGCTGTGAAAAAGAAAAGAGGGTGGTTTGGTTTTCGACCCGTACGAGAAGGTGATACATTATAAATCACCAGTTGCATGAAATTTGCTACGTATTAATCTTAAAGGAGTGCATATTCAGCCCGAGCTCAAGACACAAGATGGCCATGTTCTAGCATCGGAAAACCTTTATAGAACATGTACATATCTATACCAAAAACACTCCTTTTGGTCCAACATTTGTTCTGTTTATTCCATTCTATTGAGTGAGAATCACAGGTTTAAGTGTTAGTAAATACAAGTTCCCTGGGCTACGTTGTTACACCCATCTAGGAAAATGTTATGTGTGTGTGATAATTGTGATGCATGCACAATTATCAGGAGTGAGGTATGTTACACTAAGCTCATGAACCATACGTTAACAATCCGGGTCATGTGGGCTGCAGACCCAACATGAGGGGATGGGAAGGATAACTTGCCAAAGTTAATCCTTCAGTGGGTTCAAGTATAGTACTTATTGGTACCACCCAGAGAGGTGTTAATACCAACGGGAGTTGTCAAACTCCAATAGATCTATCAACTATACTCACGTTCACGTGGGTAAAATATCCCAAACGATTAGATTCATGAATTTTAGTTATGTAGTGGTGGCAGTTAGTTTACTCGTGCAACAACCAAAGAAAAAGACTTGTATTCGGTTTTAAGTAAAGCAAGTAGCACGTATCCCCCTCACAGGGTTTGGAAAGCATTTAGAAAGCATTGGAAAAAGTGTGAGGCTACGAAAACTCACTTGGGCTTAGGGAATTCTAACTAGTGCAAAGAGTGACTTAGAAACTAGACTGCCTTACTCACGTATCCTGATGATGTTGTTGTTGTTGTGGATGTATGTCAAGCTTTAGTTGTTTAGTTTATGTTTCTTAAGTAATTATTCTTAAGGTTCTTTAGAGTTTTAGATATAACACAATACCGTTTAGGCCATCATAATTCAGAAGTATAAGACTCCTCACATGAAGCTACCTACTATTGTATTATGTTATCAACATAATACCGTTCGGGCCATCATAATTCAGAAGTTAATACTCCTCACATGAAGCTCCTTACTATTGAGTTATGTTGTTATTAGGGTTTAGTTATAACATAACACCGTTCGGGCCATCATAATTCAGAAGTATATGCAATAATCGTTTGAGGAGTCAGGGCAATTTAAATCGTAAACCCAACAACCTCGTCAAAACGAAATATCCACATAGTACTCCTTACATGAAGCTCCCTAGTATTGTGTTATGCTTCTAACTTCAAAATAGGTTTGCTATATATGAAATACTTTACTTTATAACCTTTAAGTTTAGTATATTTACAAAATCTACCCTAGACTTATAATACTTATAATACTTAGGTTTATAACTATCTAGACTTAACACTATTAGTCCCTATACTTATATATTTTAGAAAAATGACAGAAATGACCCTTGGACTTATAAGTTTTCTATATTTACCATTTATACCCTTAATTTTATAACTTTTGCAAAACTAGTCCTTTCAAGTTTATAACTTTTTAACTTTTTATCCTAAGGTTTTATAATTTTGCTAAAAGGGTCCTTATACTTTTAACTTCTAAGAAATGTTAAAAATAGTCCCTAGACTCTATAGTTTCAGAAAATTACCATATATACCCCTATGCATGGAAAACTTTGCAAAACTAGTCCTAATTCCATGCAAACTATATTTTTATGAAACAAAAAGGTTTTCTAGCTTATTTTTAACTAATATTAGCTTATCTAAGTTACCTAAACTAGCTTAAGACTTATAGAAAGGACTTATAGCACATAAAAGGCAATTCGACTCTATTTAGGGTTTTAAAAAGAAAACTAACTAGTTCTAGTGTTCAAGGCTTAGGCAAGGGATCCTATGGGTTAAAAGGCAACCTAAAGCTAAAAGAACAAGAAATGAAGGCTTACCTAGGTCGGGGAAAGGTTAACGAGGGTTTAGGGTTTTCTAGGGCTTCTCTCGGCTCAAACCACAACTCGACAAGGCTCAAGGCTTTGCTACTCGACTTCTAAGGATCTTAAGGGTTCTATGCTACAGAATATGTGATAGAGAAGAGTGGGAAGGTGTGTGATGTGTCGGTTATGAGTGCAAGTTTTAAATTTATAAGGATGAATTACCGAATCTAGATACAACACATACGAGCAAGTGAACTCGTCCGTTATAGCAAGATATTATGGTAAGTCGGGATCGTTCGCAGGGATTTGTGAGTGAATCAAAATATAAGTCTAAAAGTTAATCTCTAATACAAGCAAATAAGATAATAAGCAAATTCAATAATTTAAAAAAAAAAAAC
>LBNU01037474.1:14546-24639 GCA_014162995.1 Artemisia annua | reverse complement strand
AACAACTAATGGACTACGTGAATGATATATCCAATCATAATAATATCTATACTTATAAATTATTAACGTTATTTGAATATAAAAAGAGTCGTTGACTCGGGAAATGTTCTATAAACGGGCAGGTCATGCCAAAATTTTATAAAATTACTTATTATCTCTAATTTATTTTACCAAGTATTATTCTATTACGAAACCTTTATTTCAACTAATATTTTGGGAAATGGGTAAAACCGAGACTTATTAGCAATTGTCATTTTATTCGATTGTGTCTTTATTTCCTTTTTTTCTTTTCTTTTCATTTCTTTTGACGATTTCCTTCGAGTATTCATTCGTCTTTCTTGTATGTTTTGTGGATTCGCCGACTTATTCTTTTCTATCTTTCTTCCACACGAGACTTCTTTTGAAAACTATTTTCTTTCAAACGCCATTGTCTTTTATAAAACTTTATTCAAGCATTGTTTATTAAAGTATTCGAGTACCATTGCTGAGTTATGATATTTATATTGATTAGGTTGTGCTGAGGATTATTTGCTGTGAGGCATTATTTGATTGGTTGATATATCTCGTTTCCTGCTATTGTGAAGGTGTGATTCATAGCCCCACTTTTATATTTTAAATGTTTATAAACTCATGGGGTGAGATACATGCTTTAAATGTTTTCTGAGCACAAGTATTTTAGTATGCTTTCCTGATTGGTATGCTTTCCTGACGATGTGCTAAGTAGCTCTGCCTTGCCATTGCAAGACCCTCAGATCATGAACCATTAATCACTTGCGAGTGAACGCGAATATAGGGATATAGGCCTATAGGAATTGACCCTCCCACTCCTTTTGCTAGATAGGCAAATTGTGGTGTACTATATTCGATTTGTCGAGTAAATGGCAAGTGCTCGACCTTGAGGGCACTGTTATATTATGAAATTCCGCGGTTATATTGATATTATGATTGTGGTTAACGTTTGCGTGTCATGAGCTTAGCATCATCAACAATGTTATATGCACAGGGATGCCTCTATACATTGGTTGTTATCTTGATTTCCCGATATTAGCATATGTTGCTCATATCTTATGATTAAACCTTGTGCTCAACTTTATATTTTAAACCTATGGATTACACTCAACCTTTGTGTTGACTTTTTAAGCATGTATTTTCAGGTATTAATGGTAATAATGTTTAGCTTGGCATGATGACGATTTGGGCGTGGAGGAGTGGCTAAGGCTGGAAAGGCGATTCTGTCAAGGCAGCTTAACTACTTTCACTACCTTATTTTGCATGTCATTCGTAAAACCTTTTTGTGTCTTTTACTATTTCCGCTGCTAAACTTTGTCTATTTTCCGCTGCAAACTCTATTTACTTTTTCCGCTGCTACTTTGACTTAAGAGTCCTTGTACTCTAAACGGTTTGTAATTCGAATGATATGTTTTGTCACATTTATAAACGTCCCGAGTCGTGGTCGTTAGCTATAAATGTGCTTGGTTTCTATTTGCGTAATACCCCCAGCACGATAGCTGCCATATTTGAGTTAGGGGTGTTACATCACTGGTGAAAGTCGCGAGTTTTGAATAAAGGGTTTTGAAAGAAGATCGGGTTTAGATGATTGTTGATCTCAAGTGGGGGGGATGCTTTATATGTTTGTATCATTTTTTCCATTTATGTATACCTTGTCTTGCATCAAAAAAAATAAATAAATAAATAAATAAATAAATAAAAGGTGAAAAAAGAAAAAGAAAAAAATAGAATAATGAGAATGCAAGCAAGAGTTTGTTTATTAGTTTGTTAGCTGATTGTAATATAAATCAGCTTATGTGTCGTATTGTGATAAGTATTCCCACCATGTGCAGCTTATACTTTATAGACCCGTGTCATTTCTATCTATCATTTCTACTTTGGTCAAATTTGTACAATGATGGCCGAGTTAACGCATCCTATTTTCCTAGTTTATGGAGATTATGAGGCACTACATTACATTTTATATGCATTAACTTGTGTATTGATTATATTGAAGACCCCTTGACTCTTGACCCTCGAATTTTGCTATGGGATTGAATGCGACTAGTGACGGGGCGATTGTGGACTTTAGGAATCTATTTTTTTCTTGTCTTTTTGTTTACACCCATTAAATGTTTTCCCGTGTCTTTATCCTACCCTTGTCATTCCTTACCTTTAGCTTATTCGAGTTAAGGAATTGAGCAGTCACAGGTGTCTCGTTCATGGATTTGATCGAGCATTTGTGGCTTTGTCGCCTTTTCTGGAATAATGGTATTGGTAGAGAGTGATTTAACCCCGTAAGCCTTATTGTTGTGTCAACCCGTTTGCCTTTTGGAATAGCTGCATCTATAGACTCTAGTGGTGGAGATTAGTATTTTTGCCAAGCCTATGATAGAATACTCGCCATGACTGAGCAGTTGAGTGATCACCCCAAAATAAACACATAGATTAGTGAGAGAGTGTGTGATTTCAATTCCCTTTTCGTGAGGTGCTCGGGTTGGATATTTCTAGCTTAGGTAATTTTTAAACTCGTATCTTCCAAAACATCTTGGGAGATATCTTTTTAGAAATAATTTAAAAGGTCTACTTGAGGACAAATAGAGTTCAGGTGGGGGGATATCTGATAACGTCATATTTACCCATGATTTTATATATCAAATTCTCGTGTTTATTGCCTCATTTATGTTAATATGATACTTAATTCGTTCATATTCGTTTATATTTTTATTTCAGGTTAATTGAGGCGCTGGAATGGAAAAGACACAATAAATGGCCAAAAAGGAGAAAAACACAAGACTACGGCGTAGCTTAGTGTTGGAGTTACGCCGTAGTTATGACTTAGCCCAAATTTCTACATGATGAAGACTAAGCCGTAGCTAGTCATAGGGCTACGGCGTAGATATGTTCACGAGTGTTCTACGTGCGTAGCCACTCTTGAGGCTATGCCGTAGTAATTTTGTATGAAGGCTATGGCGTAACTTACCATTTAATTACGCCATAGTTATTAGCTTGGGCTCAAAGTATTGAACAACAAGTAATATTTACTTCATGGAATAAAGATGAAAAGAGAATGAGGCTATGAATCTAATTTATATGAAACTAGACTCAATTACCTTCGAAACGACAGGTGGCACGTTTCGTGACGACTTACGGTTCAAAAGATATGATTTTTCGAAGATGACCAAAACACGGACGGAAGTAGCTATGCAGTAGCTCACAAAACAGCTACGCCGTAGCAATGAAACAAATGCCAGAATGAGCCCAGAATGCGTTACGCCATAGCTATAGTAGTGCTACGCCGTAGTTGGTCAATAACTACGCCGTAGGTGGTCCGAAACCTATAAATAGAGGCCGAATTCTGCATTATTGAGCATCCTTCTTCCTCCCTTTCAAAGGGGCGATTAAGGCACCATCTCTGGGCATCTTCCAGCAGCAACCAACCACTTCCCAAGGGAGAATTCACTTGCAATCATCATCGTCATTAACCTTACATCAAGTAATTTGTATCAAACACTATGTTCAATTCAATCTATGTTTTATTCATTATTGTTGGTATGATTTACAATATGTTTGGCTAATCACCTCTTGGTGTTAGCCTAGTTATGAAATTGTTATTGTTATGATTTAGTTTTCTACGCATCTATTGTTTATTGTTTGTATACTTTCATGGCGAGTTTTAGGATACTCTAGTTCCGGTAGTGTTGAGCATTGGTAGTTCCTTGGAGGCTTGGGGAATTAACCCTAGGAACCAAGCTGATAGGGATGTGACTTGGTGATAGCAATATCACCATACATGTGTGAATTAACCCTAGGACCACCAACCAATGAGATACGCTTGAAGGAGCTAGAGGGGGTGTAAAATCTGACCATGCCGCATCCCGCTAGATTTGTCCATGTTAGTAGAGGTACTTAATGACACTTGAATCTTCGTAGATTCACTCCGCCTGATGAACCCTCGGCTTTACAATAGTCGGGGATAGGACAAGGTGTAAGATAGATTTAGGTGATATAACCCTCTGTTCCTGAATGAATGTAACCCCCAGACGATATGATATGATGCACTTATAGAAAACTAATCATAATAATAACAAGAGTAGTAATTAGGTTAGCACTATCTCTCTTTATTGATCTTCTTCCATTTATTTACTTGTTTTGTTATATACATTTGGGTTAATGGCATATAATAGCATCGTACTTTTCCATTTGTGCCATTATCATATATGAACTAAAAATATTACAACAATACCCATCGAACTTTACCATTTTTGTGCCGATATCAGCAACTTCACTATTTTTACTTTCAAAATTCACGTCATGTGACACATGTACATGTCATGCCCCTTTTTTTGTACCGTTAGGTTCCATGTCAGCCTTTAATACACACTATTAGGTTGTATATGTTAGTGTTAGGGTTATATGTGTTTTGATTGGGGAAGACGACCTAACGGTGTGTATAAGGGGCTGACATGGAACCTAACGATACAAAAAAAGAGGTATGACATGTACATGTGTCACATGACGTGAATTTTGAAAGTAAAAATGGCGAAGTTGCTGATATCGTCACAAAAATGGCAAAGTTCGATGGGTATTGTTGTAATATTTTTAGTCCATATCTGATAATGGCACAAATGGAAAAGTACGTTGCTATTATATGCCATTAACCCTTTACATTTCTTAGCTAATTAATCTTTACAATCATCAAACCCCTTTTACACGTGACACTAAACTTAGATAGACTCCAAACACATAGCTCTTGGGACGACCTCGGCTTTACCAACTAGCTATACCTCACATGACCGGGTACACTCCCCGATAGTGCATTAGGTAGACCTTAGGTAAACAAGACACTTTATAAATATTAAAACCTGGTCGGTAAAACCTGCATCACAGTTTGAGCAAATGACGATATCTTCCTACTAATAATATGAATAATAACCAAATCACCCAAAACAAAATAACACCATTTGTACTTTTCAAAGTTTATGAATATTATTAGAAATGAATCAAAGATTTACAATGGAATAGCTTATGGTGCACTGTTCCGGTTGATGCCAAATGAAAATTCTCCTATTAAAACGACTAGTGGTAGCTAGCTTTACTTAGTTCATTCCTAGGAGAGGGGAACTATCAACTTTATAATACTAAGTATTACTTCTATGTGTTGTTTAGAATCCTAACTTATCTCGGTTACAAAATTTTGTTAAATAGGAAGGGAAATATTGTAGATGCACATGGATATAGTAGTTTGCCAACTTGGAGTAGATAGTATGTGCCTAGTATACTAGGTTAAGCGTACTTTTGGTTTACCAGTGCTGACAATCTTTTTTACCGAAAATCTTACTTTATCGCCCTTTGAAAAGATCTTTCGCTTATCTTCCCAAGAAGTTTCTCGCCCATTCATCAAAGACTAAGTTACTCTTCAGAGATAAGTCTCCAGGATCATTGAGACATTTGTTAGATCTCAGTGACTCTGGTGTTGTTTGTGGCTCCTTATACTTTGCTCACTGATATCGCATCAACTAACAAAGTGTTTCTTCAGTTGGTCTTCAACTTCCCTGAAGCTTGACTGTTGAGTGAGCTTTATACAACTCTTATTGATTTCTTTTTATCAGTGAGTTACATCCACTAATGATTGTTAGTGAGTTACATTCACTGATAACCATCACAGTATAACACTCTCTCATAAATATTAGGGAGTAACACTCTCTGATAACCATCAGAGAGTAAGACCTCTGATATCCATCAGGGGGTGACTTAATCTTTCATCCTTATTAGTGAGTGTTGTTCTCCCTTATTCTTATCAAAGACTTAGTAAATTAGGCTATTGTATATTTAAATACTTGTCAAAGACAATTCGGTCGAAATTCTTTTTTGGGTAGAAGGGTTAACCCCGGTAAAATATTATTACTCCCAAAATACAATTATAGAACAAGGGGTGTTGGTGAATCCCACACCTCACCTCAAAAAGGCAAAGCAAACATACCTACAGTTCTTAAGACATAAACTAACATAAGAAAGAAAAACCAATCTTATGATCAAACACTATAAAGACATAAGAATTAAACTACGTTTACTCTGACCACGAAGATTTATATCCATTGATTCACAAAAAGCGAGTTGTTTAGATTTAAACCTTGAAGGTCATAAGTGTCATATAGATCAAAATCTACATCCTCATGTAAACTAGCATTATACAAACTTCCACTCGTCATAAAATGAGAAGCCTCATCATAATCATCTTCAACTTCATCATCACTATCACTATCCGAAAGAACCACATTCCCAACCTTAGAAAGTAGATTACCTACTTTTTTCCATCATTAACCATAACAGGTTTACGATTAGCCTTCTTTTGTATAGGAAGCGGCTTCCCATCATCACCCATAAGCACAAGCTTCCCCTCAGTAATTTGACTTTCAAGCTTATTAATCTTTCAAGCTTACAACATGATCCTCACCCAAATCACCAAGGGCGTCAAAAGCATTAGTCGTGGTAATCACTTCAGCATCCTTATTTGGTTGTTTAGATGCCCCCTTAGTAGTTTTATGAGGAGAACTCTTTGTATTCTTAGAAACAATTGGCCAAAACTCCACGTTCTTAGCAACTCCAACCACACGCTTTTACTGGAATCCCTTACGCTTGACAGTAGTGAACTCATCATTCGACACCCCGTTATTAGCTCCAGAAGAGTTAGGAACACGTTTAGGATGAGCTTTGGGACATTCCTCAAGAAGATGACCATATACCAAACATTTACTACATCGACGAGGATCCCACTCATATTCAACATGAATGGTGTGTTTCGTATAACTAGCTTCATTGATATTAGGGACAACAACAACCAAAGTATCACGAAGGTCATTAGTCGCATTTATTTCAAACAAGGCTCTATCATAACTGTTAAAATCGTTTTAGCTCGAGGTTGTTTAGACTTCATCTAGGGATTAACACAAATAATAATGATTAAACAAGATGCACAACGGAATATAATAAGAACATCATTATTATTGAAACAAGGTTTCTTCGTCATCATCTNAACTCTTTGTATTCTTAGAAACAATTGGCCAAAACTCTACGTTCTTAGCAACTCCAACCACACGCTTTTACTGGAATCCCTTACGCTTGACAGTAGTGAACTCATCATTCGACACCCCGTTATTAGCTCCAGAAGAGTTAGGAACACGTTTAGGATGAGCTTTGGGACATTCCTCAAGAAGATGACCATATACCAAACATTTACTACATCGACGAGGATCCCACTCATATTCAACATGAATGGTGTGTTTCGTATAACTAGCTTCATTGATATTAGGGACAACAACAACCAAAGTATCACGAAGGTCATTAGTCGCATTTATTTCAAACAAGGCTCTATCATAACTGTTAAAATCGTTTTAGCTCGAGGTTGTTTAGACTTCATCTAGGGATTAACACAAATAATAATGATTAAACAAGATGCACAACGGAATATAATAAGAACATCATTATTATTGAAACAAGGTTTCTTCGTCATCATCTATAACACTAACAAACACCAACAGCCCCAATGCTACGTGACCAAATGTAGCACGGTTACATCCTAACAGGAATTATAAGATCCTTGGGGCTACACACTAACTTAAACTAGTCTAGGCGTTTACATAAACTACACGCCCTAGACCACTCACACGTTTTTCCTGGAGTTTACATTGTGACACACTTAATAAAACCTATTCCATGTATTCTGTTTATATAACACAGAATTAGGGTTGCAAAAATACTACGAAGGACTATATTGTAATAACTTCTTTGTAAAGCAAGTCCCTTGAATTTTGCATTTTACTCATTCTTCACTTTGTCTTCTTAAGTCCTTCATCTTTCATGTACTTTGTCATATCAACTCAAGTATTAGACCCAACAATCTTCCCCTAGTTGATAATGACAAAACCAATAAGCATGAACTTCCCCTGAAGTTAATATGAATAAAAGAAAATGAACTTCCCCTTAAACCATGCTATATCACCAAGGATCTTCAAGTTGCAAAGCCTCTCAATATAAATCTTCTTCCCCTTTTTGTCATCATCAAATAGGGGACTAATGTAAGCAACCTTGATCTTCACAACCACAAATCAGTAATACTCGACCAATCCATCTTTCCAATATCTCAAATCACCCACCACTAAGTTTTCCGCACTATAAATGGGCTTGAAACAGTAGAAATCAAAACCAGCAGTAGGAATAACAACTAGCAGTTGTAAAAACCTTCACCTTGAATGATGCATGTAGATGGTTAAACATTTAATCAATAAGCTTCCCCTGAAACCCATATGTTAACCATTTCTTGAATGTAAGCTCCATGTAATGATCACTGATGAAGAAAATTAAGTATTACCAACTTGAAGCTGAAGTAGAATAACCCAAACTCATGTCTTAAAAATAATGGCGAACGTATACCCAAAACGATGTATAGGGAGACCGCAATCTCTTGACAACAATCACTGAGCACAATAACGTAACTCCTTCAAGTGTTTGTCAATTCGTAGATATAATAAGAACACAAACCCGAAGAATTCCACTTCAACGTCAAATAGGTGATAAAAACCTTTCTTCGTAACCAATTAGAACAAATAAAAACGAGCCTTTATAATCTGTTAAGAACCAAAAATCCAAACTTCTTCTTGTGTGTGTCGTCCAATATCTCCATAAATCCAAATCAGTAGTAAATACGAATCAATGAAAACATGTAAAGAACTTTTTTCCATAGTAGGATTTCAAATAACCCTTAATCCAACCTTCAAATCTGTCATCATACCACTCTTTTTGCTTGCGTAACTCATATCAAAAACCAAATCCATCAAAAGTAGTTACTCACTTTTCACGCTCTCATTGCAACTACGAGAATCTTGGAAATTAAATCAACCATGCAAGCTAGAAGGTCACGTTAGAAATTAATGATAGCAAGCACACAAGCAGGTCTCATTGTAAAATAAAGCAAGTAAGCATCTAGGTCACGAGATCTTCAAACATTATTACCATATTAACTTGTGAATAACGACATCATCCCCATCACCATTAAATCAGATCCAAACCATTCAGAAGCATGAGAAACATCACATCAGAATCTTTCAACTCAGCCGTACCATTATACGCAGCAGTACCAATATCACACTTACTTGAAATGAGCAGCACAAAGTAGAGTTACTTCTCAAAAGCAGTAGACTTACATTCATCCAAACCAATAACATTATACGTACTCCAAATTTACAACCAGTAACCTCAGTTATAAACGTACCTTTTACTCGCTCCAATAACCTCAATCTCTCCACAAGTATGTCTACTCCCAATAGAAAGAACAGTAACCATGAGTGTCTCGAATAATTAGTACAAACAGATTAAACCTAGCAGTCGAAACATTCAAGTAGCAGTGGTAACAAATGAAGCAGCAGTGGAAATTAAGCGTAGCAGTGGTAACGTTATACATGAGCAGTGGAAACCATGAAGTCACGAGCAGTGGAAACGATCTAAAGCTAGCAGTAGGAATAACAATAAGTGCAATTACAAATAACTTTATTCCAACCGTCCCACTTACATATTACAACCACTGAGTAATCAATTTGAATAAAATTACCACCGACCCATGATCTTAATATATCATATCATCAACCAATCATGAAGAAGAATAACCAGTACACTCACTCAAATATCAGTAACCTTATCAATATTCATGTTTTTGCACCAGTAACCATGTGAAAGACCAGTAATCACAAAAATATGCGCTTTTTTATCACCAGTAACTTCAATCTACAAGGAGTAGAGTTACTTCCAAAAAAACCTCCTTTACCTGTAGTACCAGTAACCCTATTCCATCAGTAACCTTAGTTCCAACATGAAGTAGAATTACTCCTTTACATCCCCTCATGCTCGTAATACCCAAAGATCAGAAACCTTATTCTACCGGTAAACCACTCCATCAATAAAATAAGCATGCCCAGTAATCTCATTCATCACGCAAAGTTACCTCACACTTTAACAAATGTACCCTTACTCCCACATAGAGTAGAGTTACGACCTTCTATACAGCAGTAATCATCTTGAATCGAATTTCACCAAAGAAAACACTACATCA
>LBNU01037473.1:30482-84839 GCA_014162995.1 Artemisia annua | reverse complement strand
TTCTTTTATTATATAAAAGATTGACCTCCTCAAGTTCTTTTGGAAATAATAATAATAATAATAATAATAATAATAATAATAATAATAATAATAATAATAATAATAATATATGTTTTGTTTCTCGAAAAGAAAGTTAATAATTTCATGTCATGGCTAGACTAGAGGTGGCAATCGAGTCGTGTTCGGGTTCACGGGTTGTTGTGTTATTTTAACTTCTACCCAAACACGACCCATTTATTAATCGTGTCAAGAAACTCAACCCTAACCCAAACCTGCATAACATGTGTAACCCATTTGTGACCCGTTTAACATGTTTAAATAAATAGGTCAAGCAGTGAATAAAGTAAATGATTTGTCGATTTAACTAGCTAAAATACTAAAAATTATTTAAAGATCTAAAAAATGATAAAAATAACATACAAATAACTACACGACAATTTTAATGATATTTGAATATATTCGCAATTCACTCATATATTAAGTACGTAACAAAATACATTCAATCCAAATCCAACATAAAATTCAAGTTACATACTTTAATTTTTGTCATTTTGTGGCTTATATACTTTAATTTTAGTGGCTTAGATACTTAAACGGGTTCACGGGTTGACTTGTTTAATACTTAGTCAACCCAAACACGGCCCGTTTATTAAATGGGTTAGACGGGTTGACCTATTTTTGACCCAAACCTGTTTATCCTCAACCCAAACCTGTTTAACTTCATGTTGAGTTCTTGTCGTTTATCATGTCGTGTCGAAAATTGCCACCCATAGTCATGGCAACTCAAAAGAAGAGACAAGGATATGTAGATAATTAATGGTATAATCGTGAAACTTGGGACATGATATACAACATTAAATGTACACGCATGTCTAATTATTCATTTAGCCAAAACATGTTATAAGGCTAATGATTGCACACTCTCAAAATTTATTTGCACATTCAAGGTACAAGCAGTTGATGCAGAATATTTAATATTGTACAAGTATTTAATGAAGAGATAGAGTGTCCCAATCAATTCACAAAGTGTATAAATCAATTCTCATGTTGTAAAATCTTGGGGCTTGTGGTCTAGTGGTAAAGGCTTAAGTAGTTAAGCGAGCCCAAGTGAGAGTAGTACCGGTTTGGGTGACCGACCGGGAAGTCCTCACTTGGGAACCATAAGCTCTAATGATATCAGGCGGATCGGGAATAGGAGTGGGGTTATCCCCTAAGGAGAGGCTCGCGGTTGGTATCTCTGCCCGAGGATGCGACACTAACTCGAGCCAACAACTAACATCTAACAACTAACCCGCCATTAAAAAAAAAAAAAAAAAAAAAAAAAATCTCATGTTGTAAAGGTACAAAAATGTGGATGAACAAGAGTAACTCTAGAAAAAAGGGTGGACATGTATATATGAACTTTAGCATTCATCCAAAACCAAAATAAAACCAACCAATAAACAGAATCTGTTCTAAACCAACACAATTTATTCACACCATATAAAACCACTTTTACTATCATCCATCCATTTCATCATAAAGTAGTGGTAAAATTAAGTCCTTTCGACAACCTATTGATTCTTATGTTATGTACATATTGGTATAGGTTTTTTTTAACCCCATATTTATATCCCTCCTGTATAAATACAATGGAGCAAGAAAATAAACATCAAAGCCCTTTTGACATGGAAGAAATGAGGATGAATCTTCCAGGAAGGTAACTTTCTATTCGTCTATCTTGTTTATTATGTAGCCCTAAAAATAACAATGCTGAATAATCTACTTGGTTGATTTGGTTTAACATATGTATTTATTTTCTGTTTCTCGACGCAGAAAGGGGGGATTGTCCATATACTATGATGGAAAGTCGAGGACATTTCAATGCGTGAGAGATGTGCATTGCTTGGACGATCTCAAGAAACAAGACCGCTCAATCAACAACGAGAACAATACACATGTGAACGATATCCAACAACAACAAATGACATCTCCTTGTCGTCCACGTTCAAATACAAATCTCTGTGGTTCACCTATCATTGGTTTATAGATAGGATGACTGCGTGACCGTTTTGATGTCATAGAATAAGCCAATAAAGCCTTGCTTGCACAACAACCTCACTAGTCACCCTCTTGTTTGTGCATTTGATCTCACTTTTACGCACATAAAACTCAAAAAGTACTCAAACTCATAAATTGAAGATCTTTTGATGGCGTGGGTTTGAATGAGCTACTCACGTCGCTACAGATGAAACAACTATTGCCTTGGATATAATATTTCTGTAGTGATAAAAATACAGAAATGGAAAGAAATTTTATTGGAAGCAGCTTCAGTTTCTACGATTCCATTTCCAGTTTTATCTTATTTTTATCTACTATAAGTAAGTATATATGTGTTGATAGTTGTGGATTCTATGTTTGACATGGAGTTTGGTATCTTAAAACTAGCTTATTGGCTATTCTTACAAACGACTTAAATTGTTATCGGGTGCATAAATAATGTTCATACAATGAGGGGATAGACAAGCATGAATAACTGAATATAGATAAAACCTATATATGTAAAATTAAAGAGTCAAGTACAATGAAATATAGGATATGATGTCATAAGCGAAGATCGTCAGTAAGAAAAAACATGGGGTTTGCATCCGAAGTACGTTTTCTATTACATCCGAGAGATTATAGTATTTTTTATATAATAAAAGAATTACATCATTTCGGAGTTTTTTTGACAAAACAATCTTAGTGGAAAAAAATTGGACCAATAGGAATGCTCGATTTTGATACATAGGCGAAATCGAGCAATATGATTGGCCAATAAAAAGTCAAAATTGAATTGATTTTGGTCAAACTTTAATAAATTTGGTGGATAATTTGATTAAGGAAAAAAACACATAAAAATATAGGTGTCAAATTTATGAAAATAAAAACTTAAAAAAAGATGAGGTAATTAATAAAACATTAGTGGTTGAATTTTAAACATATTATATGGAGTTAAGTGTAAAATTATAAATCTCTATGTTTTTTTATAACTTTAGATAATAAACAAATAACCCCTTACACTTTATATCCCCTACAATTTATAATATGAACTTTGTTTACAATTACATGAGTATTAGTATTGGTTTGAGACTTTCATCTATTAAACTTACAAAATTTTATAAATGTACGAATTAGTTTTAATATACGTTAAATACTTTTAAAATAGATATTAGTTTTAAACTTTCATCTATTAAAATATCTTTTTACTATGTACGTTAAATATAAATAAGAACTCATGTTATCCTATTTAAAAGTTTATGTATACGTACACGGGTTTGAATATTAAATACAGTTAAATTATTATTAACGGTAATATAAATATCAAATGGCAAGTACGAGTTACTGTGATATGAAAATAAATATACGCGATTTTACTTATAACAACTCATGTAATTATTATTTAAAGTTTATATACGGATATCCGGAAAAATATTTTTAAAAAACCTTACGGAGTATATTTTAACTCCATCAACGCTCAATATATGCTACTAAAATCGCACATTTTGTACAACATGATATCAATAGTTAAAGTTAAATAACAACATCAACCTCAACATTAACATCTATGTCAACTAAACAAAGTTAAATCTTTCATCCAATAAATTTTTTACAAAATATAATGAAAAACTCATGCATAATTATTAGTTGTACTTATATCATAATTTTTACGGGTAAATTCTTATATATCCATATAATAAACAAAAAATTTAAAATAAATTTGATTTATGTGTAAACCCATGTGATCAGAGAACCTTTGGCCCAATAACATTATAAGGAGACACGCTCAAGAATCAAATACAAGGTCGTCGATGCCACGGTTATATTTACAATTTCTGCTAACTATTTTCTTAGTTTCGCACATGTTTATACTCTAACTTTTTAAAATATACATAAGATTTTCTGTTTTTAAATGATAATACTCTATAATTAATTTTTTCTAGAAAAACCCCGTGCGTGCACGGGTATTATAACTAGTTATACATAGAAAATAACATTTTGAGACATAAACAATTTCTTTTTATACGCATGCCACATATATAGTCATATTGCAAAACGACATCGTTACTAACACAGGAACTACAATTATAACTCGATTATACAAAGAAAAATGACTAGCTAGTTGGTAAAGAGTCATGAATGTTTTAAATGAGACGGAGTTTTGTCAAAAGAAGGTTGGTGACAGTCAAGGTACCCACTTTTGGTTAGATAAATGGGTTGGTGATCAAACTCTTAAAGATGCATATCCTCGTATTTTGCCTTGGAGTTAAATAAAGAGATTAAGGTAGCAGCTAACTTAGAGCAAAGAGATGGTTTGGGTTCATATCATAGATTGCCTCATGGAGGGATAGAGGAAGAGCAAATGATGAAGATGCGTTCTGCTGTCCTTCTGATTATTTTGTCTCTGGTTCCTGATGGTTTGTGTGGAAAACTAGAAGGGGGGGGGGGTTGAATAGTTTTACGTCCTTTTTTATAATTTATGAAAACAAGTTTGTTTTAAAAACTTCGATTCTAGTTTATTTGAATTCAATACTTGCACTATATGAACAATTATAGAGTTACTAACTAACTAAGAAATATAGTATGAGTAAATAAGTAATGAAAGAATAGAGTTAGAAAGATCAAACCACAACACAAGGATTTATAGTGGTTCGGCTACAAGGTCACCTTCCTTGTTCCTACTCCACTCCCCAAGTCACCTACTCGAGAGTTTTCTTCACTATGTCAACAAACTCCCTTGTGGCGGAGAAACCTTACACGACTTTCGCTTACACCAATTAACGACACAAAGCTAGATGTCGGGTTCTAATCCTAGCTAGAACCAATCTCACAACTCTTCACAACTTCTACACTACTTGTACACACCACAACTTCTTTACTACTTCACACCACTTTACTACTACACTACTTCTTCTTCTCTACACAACTTCTACGTCACCTAAAACTACTTATTATAAGCACAACACAACTTCACAAATAATTTACACAATATACACAACTAATCTACAATACTTCTTAAACTTGATGTTGAAGGAGTATTCTTCTTTTGCACTTTGGATGAGGATGGATGAGGAGGGATTGAATCACTTGAAACAAGGATTAATAATGTTATGATCAAAGGGTTTTGAAAGATGTTTAGAGAGGATTAGATCTGAAAATTTTAGTGCAAAAGGTGAGGAAAAATACCAGGTTTGAGGTGGTATTTATAGGCAAAGAAATCTGACACAAGGAGCGTGCCGGCCCCCTTAAATGAAGGCCGGCCCCCTTAAAATTAAGAAGGCCGCCCCTTATAATTAAAGGGGCCGGCCACCTGTAACGGCTAGATTCTTTGTCTTTTTCTGGGGAAAGTTTATTTGGTGAAAAACTAACTGATTTTGGTTAAAAATTTGAATTCATATATTTAGTATGATTTAAACATTTTCCTTTATTACCAAAAGTGTTTTTCAAAAATATATAATATGTTTATATTATTTAATAAACTTTGTAATAATTAATTAAGTACCCCTTTGATCATAAAATGTACTAAGCACTTGTTTATTCATACCTTAAGTGATTTAGTTGGATAAAATGATATAAACTAACTTAATACTTGTTTACGTAATAATCTTGCGTTTAATGTTTTTACATTTTGTGATCGTCAAAACATAAAGATATCGAAAAATATAAATAACGTTTTTATGCATTATTTATATCAACAATCTCCCCCTTTTTGATGATTACAAAATCTAAACTCATTAAAACAAACATTAGTATATATCCAAGTATTTTGTGAGTTTATATCAATTCTCCCCCTTTTTGTTAGCATCAAAAAGGTTATCCCGATTAGCTTGGAGCTCCCCCTTGACGTATACTCCCCCTCGTTTTGAGGTCATAAAAGGAATCGAGATATGGAATTCTTGCAAAAAATATTTAGTGGACAAGCAATATATCTCTATATTATATATAACAGGAGGCGTTACACGTAAATGCCACCTCATTGCCCAGTCATTGCCATGTAATTCATTATCAGCCATGTCATCACATTCTTGCCATGTAAGCAACTTTTGTTGCCACCTAAGCATCCATTTATATATTTATATAATTTATTTTTATTTATTTGAATTTCGACATTTTTTTCCATTTATTTCATTGAAAAATTCCGGATTATTTTTATTTATTTGAATTTTGACATTTTTTTTATCATTTATTTCATTGAAAAATTCCGGATTTAATTTGTTTAAAAAAATGTACGCTGCAAGATTCGAACCTGGGTCTATGAGTCCATAAATAAACATGATTTACCACTAGATCAACACATTTTTTTGTTTATATCTTGCAAGCCCAAATCTATAAACCTATGCAACCAATTATTGACAATTTTAATAAGATAAGTATGAGAATAACTCTAATCAAACATATAAGCATACGTAAAAAATTATGACGGTTCATTCATAATATTCTTTTTTTCAAAACCCTAATATCATTTTTATAAAGATTTTATTAATTTTGTTTGTTTATGTTTCAGGCTTGCAGAGTTTTATGAAGATTATTGTTTAACATGCGACAATATCTTTTGTTTAAAGTACTAAATGGTTGTGTATTTATTGGCTTAATTAGTGTTTTGGCTTTTGCAGTTGTTTTGGAGATACTTTTTCTACGCTGCAGTTATGAAGATAGTGTAGAAGGTACGTATATTTTTTATGTGCTTTTCAAACTTCTGATGTGCTCTTCAATTATGCATGTGTCTGTTCCTTTTATGACTGTCTAACAAGTGTGGCTTTGGTGGGCCGACTATATTGGATTTTGCAGTATTATATTTGATAGGTTGGGCGACGGTGGTAGGACATACCAGCATGCTACACCTATGCACCTTGCATATTACGCAGAAGACGGGTTGAGCACAATGGTGTTTGCATATCGTAAAATCAAAGACTCTAAGTATGAAGAATGGAGCTCATTACTAATAAAGTTTAATAAAATTTCCCTCACTATTTCTAATATTTTTTTTGTTAGATTCGCGTGAGTATACAAATGATCGTAATCTAATTAAAGGTACTTTTGTTTTATTTGTGTATAATCTTTTACCACATTAAACATGAAGGACAGAAAAATCGAATAATGGCAAGGGACACTGATTTATAGAGCATATAAATCTAAGGGACGCCGTTATATCTTTGATAGTTTTCTGCAAACTGCATATCAGCATGTTATTGTTATTTGTAATAACCAAATGCATTCTGCAATTGTGTTGCTACAAATTGTCATGGATTTCAACCCCCTATAATATGTTAAGCTATCAACTAAATTCACTGCCTTTTCAAAACCCTATTGTTCATGCAACTTATTTAATAGATCTTTGGTGATGTTATTCCTCTACCAGTTCTGCCTCGAGTGTTGTTTTTTTTATAGCGTCTATGCTGTCTACTTGACAGCAGAAATATGTGCTTGATACAGTAGAAGATGCAGGAATAATGATGGATATATGACAACCTATGTTACTGTTGTTACTGCGTAAGCAAATCCAAACATGATATACACTGCACTTTCATACAGCTGATTATCTGATTATTTCAGAATTCGTATCTAGCATCACCGTCCTTTGGGTTGTGCCAACCCTTTTGTTTTCTACCACCACATGGGAAAATAAGGAATATTCTTTCCAGCAGCATGCTCAATGCACATTGAAACTTATAGTAGGATTGTTTGCCCCGATGGTGCTTTAGCATCTGTTGTGATAACGGTCTTTTTTGTGAAATTGGACAGGTTTCTCTTTCTATGGCTTTTTCGTTATGTGTATGTTTTGGAGGCTTTACGTACACATGGTATCAAGAGCTCGCTCTACTAATCTATGGTTAGTAACTTTCTGAAAAATATATAACTATCACGCGTGTACTCATTTGTCCCGTCTCATTTTTTGAAAGTTTTAAAAGTTTACTAATATAACTGTTAGATCTAAATGATTGGCCCAAAACTACCCATTATATAAATATTAACAATATAGTTAGCCGCTGTTTTTACTCCATAAATATTCATGATAATGCAACCACAATAATCTTATATAATGGTTTCTTGACACATATGATATAGAAAGAGACATCACATAAAGAATTTAAGCGTGATGTTGCTTTAAAAGAGCTTGAAGCAAATAAGGCATCAGTTTTGGATTTGGAAAAAAAAAGTCTCAAAATTTGCAAGCGGTCACTGCTAAAGCGAAAGAACAGTTAACACTCTACATCTATATGCAACAAACACAGTATTCGAAGTCTTTGGAGCATTATCGATGAATCCATGGTGGAGGTGCTCTAAAATACTATTTATATTTTATTATACTTCATAGCACATAAGCATATTTACTGCTCATTT
Source organism: Artemisia annua (assembly GCA_014162995.1). Classification (NCBI taxonomy): domain Eukaryota; kingdom Viridiplantae; phylum Streptophyta; class Magnoliopsida; order Asterales; family Asteraceae; genus Artemisia; species Artemisia annua. Next base: position 76,478 of record LBNU01037473.1, on the reverse strand, counting down.
AGTTATTCTTCAGAAAACAAATTGTTAAAATTTTACAATCAGACAAAAGTTCATCTTTTAATATTTCGTTACAGCTATGAAAACAAATTGGGACCCTATATATATATTTAAGATACATTGTTACTAATATTTCATTATTATCTAATTGTCTTTTTTATCCAATTTCTTTTACAGGTATGAATGCAGAATGGGACATTTGTTACCCAATGGATCAAGTGTTTCTCATATTTCTGCTATGATCGTATATTACGTAGAACGCAATGGGTCAAATGAGTATGCTTTTATCAACCATGATCTCTCATTACTACAGACCAGTTAATTAATGACCTTGACGACTATGATATAGTTTTCGATATAGGAGATTTGCCATATGCGGATGGATTTATGTCAAAATGAGATCAATTCACATCACAAGTTGAACCCATTTTATGAGTAATACCATATATGCTTACAAGGTACAACTTTTTAAGTATTTGTGTGTTTGTGTGGCTCAGTCTTAGTCTTTAGGTACACGTGTTATTAAGTTGTAACTTAAGAAAAGTGATCGGGTATGAGATTGGACCACTTGAGCTAATACTTACCCTTATTAGGTAAAGCGTCAAACGGGATCAGTAGGTTTTGTATGCCCATTGCCTTAGAGGAACCAATAACTTCGTGTGTCAAGGTTGAATATACCAAGCTTATCATTAATGGATAGTTTTTGGACGCAGCGCCTGGTAAGCTTTTCGTACGCTGAATCATAAGTTCCTAACTTTTTTTTACTTTATTAGTGCTATAAAAACTTATGTTTTTTTTAGTTTGTGTGTTGTAGGGACGATGATTTTCTCAAGTCTGTAACTCGAGTTGATCAGCTGAAAGATTTGGGTAAGTTATTCAATTCTTCGGAATAAATAGTAATTTAAAGGCTTTATTTGTAAATGAGCCGCTATCATCATCATCGTCACTCCATAAATCTAGGCCACTTTAAAGAACAGACCATGCCTCATTAATCAGATGTTGATGTTTAAAGATATGTTTGTATCTCTATTTCAGTTACATTTTGTTTCGGTATGTGTTTTCTCTTTGTTGAGCAGAAGTATGTGTTGTTGGTTGTATCATTATGTATGGTAACAACTTCTTCTACAACCTTTAAGACAAATAGGAGTTTCCAGAGCCAGAGGTTGTAGCCCAATTCGATTGCATCAACGATTTTTTTTGATACCATCTATTTTTTGCTCGATTTCTAAAAATATATGTGATTAACATTTGGTTATTCTTGCAGGGAAGGAGTTAATAAAGCTAAAAAACACCTGACTAAGCAACAATGATGATTTCCACATGACTAAGCAGCCTAATTAAACCTCGGCGAGAACCATAAATAGGTGAAGACCTCACAAAGTTTTAAATGTATTCCCGTGTAAATTAATTTTAGATGATTTAGGATAAATAATGGACTGACATTATTATTATTTTTTGCCGAAGTTGCCTTTTGATATTTTGACCAATGCCCCAACGGCATGCGAAAAGAGATGGTTTTCTTTGTTGGAGAGTATGTATTTTCAAGCATATATTGATTGCAGCTTCTAATATACTGTATCTATGTATTCGTGCTTATTGTGTGTTTCTTATCATTCAGATCTTTAAATTTTGGTGAGGCTAAATTGGAAACATGTGGAAGTTTTAAAAAAATGTTATAGCTATTGATATTGTAAGGTCTGATAACGAGAACCCTACACATGACAGAGATAGGAAGGAAATCCTTGAGGCATTTGTTACTTTTGCAAACAAGATGAAAATTACATAATAGTAAAACCTGCTACGGTATCATTTAGATTTGTGTTGAAAATTATGCTGTAATTTAATGGTGCAGGCTGCGAGCGGCAATTTTGCAAAAGAACTTGAATCCAAAGCCGTTGAAATCATATCAATTAGAGCAAATGGTATTCAGAAGGTGACACAAGATATGAAACAGATAAAGGAAGCTTGGATGATATAAATATTTACTTTGCACCGTGTTCAATAGGATATTTCAGCTTCAATTTTTTACTGTTTATCATTTTATTTTTTAAGGTACTCTTGAGCTTTAAAGTAGACTGAGTCAGGCATCTATAAATTGGAAATCCAGATGCTAAAGATCAGCAATATGCAACATGTAAGTATACATGTTGTTACTATGAAAAAGGGCTGAAATGCGTAGCTTTTTCCTTTTCAGAGGCGATGATGATAATTTTATGTTTATCGTACGTACCTTACCGACACCGGTATGGTGGCTGGGCAGTTACACCATATGTGTTATTGCAGCCATGGCATGTGTTTGGTATTGTATTCATAAACCTGAGCCTAATTCTTAATATTGCGCCTCTCATTTTGCTATTCACGTACGGGTTGCCAAAACTTATTTCACACAAGATTATTCAAGTAATTTTATTTCAGGTTACCTATAGATTGTTTCACACTAAAATATTCATGGCGGGTGTATGGAGGTACAAATGGGCAGTATCCATACTACGGAGCAAGTGCTGATGCAACTAATGGTGGTATGATCACAGCTGGGGTGCAGCTGCTACAGCCGCCGCCTTCTAACCGTATCTAAACATGGCAAAAGGTGGTCATGGAAACTATGCAATGGGTACGCGCAACAATATGGTACCCCAATCTCCCTTGCGGCTACTCCTGCATTGCAACCAGCAGGTAGCAACGACAGGAGACGGTGTTAATGATGCTCCTGCTTTGAAACTTGCTGATATCAATATCAATATACTCAAATTAAACCTGTCAATCTCAAGGTCTGATCACTTCTGCTTGTGCTTAGATGGAAAAGACATGGCTTATTAAATGAACGAATAAACATTGTGGTTGAAGACAGTAGCTACCTAGCTAATTGATATAATATATGCTTAGATACAATAGGAATAAACATGGATATCCATGTTCTAGGTGATATTAGGGAGATTAAGTTAAATATCTGATCACTATTATTTGTAAATTGTAACTCGAAGTGGTACAAGAGATTCCTACGAAATGTAACTTGAGTATGAATAAAAGCATCTACATGTTGAATGACCTAAAACACTTTTTGTTCGTATTATTCTCACATATAGTTAATATGTCAAGCATGATTATTTGATAGTTCTAGCACTTTTCACAAAACGTGTTTACTCCAGTTCTTAATTAATATCAGATATTGGAACGCTTTAAGCCTGCATCGTGTTACTTAACTGTTTTTATTGTGCAGGGAAGGGAATTGGAAGCACTATTGGAAAACCATTCCATTACAAGTGCGTTGAATACTTGAATTTCATCGGATTATCAGAGGCTTCATGGCTCAAGTATGTTTATTTTTTATCTAATGTCAGTTAATTGATTATGCCCTTATGAAATATGCTCATCTGTGTAAGTAAGGTTAACTACCAAAATGGCACCAAGTTGATACGTTTTAAGCAACACATACACCTTTCTATTTATATATCAAGTATTAAAGATACTATTCTAATTATAGATTATACTGATTATTTAGGCTATACATATAGGCTATACATTATCACGGAACGGATCAACAAAGGAGCGGATCAACAAAGGAAGTACGACATTTATAACTCTGATTCTTTGATCTTTAAGTTTATTCTTAATTCACATCTATACATATAGGCTATACATTATCACGGAACGGATCAACAAAGGAAGTAAGACGTTTATAAATATGATTATTTGATCTTTAAGTTTATTCTTTGAATATTTATATGCTAAAACTATCTCTTATAAGATGCAGGAGCATGTGAAGATGTTATATATGACGATCATTCTGGATCAAGCCCTGTAAAGAAAGGAGTTTGCTTCTTATATTGTGACAATGGCCATGAATATTTTCCAATAGGTAACAGCATATTTGAGCAATTATGTCCAAATTTTAACCCATGCATCAAACCATCAAGTTAATCATGATTGATTTACATCAATAACATGTTCATTCAGGTCTATGCACATGTATATATGCTTAAAATGTGTCGAGAAAAATACACTGGTCTAAGCTAAAGGAGAGTGTCAACCACTCCTAAATTTATGGCATTTATGTCTTCATTTTTGAATCACACCTCCTCATCAAATGATAACTGAATAGGCGTTTCGTTTATCTTCATTGTTCATTTAATCTTTATATATAAAAGAAAAATAAAAACCCCAACTATTTCATGCCCCGGACTAATCTAGGTTATGACATTTCCAATATTAAATTTTCATATATGTCTAATGGTAGTGTCTCCCTCAACAATTACTGCCTAATAGCAATGTTACTTCTTGCCTCAAGGGTTGAACATACTATTTCATTGTTTATATAAATGTTTGATATTTAGTATATTAGTTGCATTTCATGATATGGACTAAGAAGTAAGAAGCTTATTGAAAATTTGCTAGACTCAGTTTTGTGGCCTTATGAGCTTATGGGCTTGAGCTTATAAAGTGTTTACGGTTAAGTGAAAAAGCTCATAGCCAGAAAAAGTGAACTTATGAGCTTATAAAACTCTTAATAAGCTTATAAGCCTAATAAATAAGCTTATCGAAACACCCGATTAAACATGAAAATAAGTTCAGAAAGTGGTTATGATATATAACCCGAGTCAAATAACTCATAGGCCAATGCGTAAGCTTAAAATAAACACCATGTAGTCTACAATGCATCATGTTAGTAGTAGTCATTAGAGATTGATTTTATAACTAACAGTATCTTTATGATACATTGGCTTATTTATAGTTTCTTGGAACTTTTATAGCCATGTTTCACGAGCTCCTGCTCTAATGCCTATCATTATATGTGTTGCAGGTAGGTTCAAGCTTAGAAAACCATATGAAAAGATTGGTTACAACACGGTATGAATTTTTTTATATGTGATTATCTGGCTGAATTAGTATTCTTTATATTGAAATCATGTGCATTTGTTTTTCAGGTCTTTGCTGTGTAGACCTTCGCCAGTGGATATTGGAAGGTGCAGATGTGCTATTGTGAAAGAAAATTCTTTAGATGGGCTAACCGGGCAGAGTCTTTACACTCTTTACACCAACTCCTTTACAACTGTATGTACTTGATTGCAAATACATACTGCTTGAACTCATTTATATATTTCTTTAGTTTCTACATATTGCTTGAACTCATTTATATATTTCTTTACCGGTCTAGGCTTTGGTATGTGCATTCGTAACCATTTACGGCCCAGGCAGTTGGTCTATGATGATTTTATTTAGTGTTTATGCATCATAATTTTATCTTCTTTATTAATATATAAAATGACCGATGCTTAAATTTTTATCGCTCAGGTGCCCTACCAAATCATGGACTATACGACTCACTTATATACAAAAATATTCATTTTTTATGAGGTAATTTTGGCCTAAATCCGTTTACATTTTCAAGTTTTGTAACCACCCTCATACATATAAGATGAGTATTCTCTTATGGGCTTGAGTCTTACATGTGCAATTAGTTTATGGGTTGACACATACGTATGTTATTGAAATAGAAGAAACACAGTAAACACCTGTTAAGTTTGTTGCTAAAGACTGAATTAACTTTAAGACTAACTTCACTCAGTATTTATGTGACTTGCAACCTGCAGGTTTGTAGAAAGGTTGATTTGGTGTACAGAGGAGTTAGAATTGGCTTAATGGGAGTGTGTTAGATATACAGGAAATATTTGTAAAATCATGATCAAGAATGTCAAAACATCAAGATTATTAGCAACTGAATCGAAGCAATTGTGATGCTATTATTTGCGCTGTTATGAACGGATTGACCAAATTTTGTTTGTTACAACAATGAGATTACAATTTGGTCGCTGTAATAAAATCAAACAAATCAAAAAAAATTATTCTTAATAAAATTAAAAAAAAAACGCCAATAACAATTAAAATGTATGTCAACCTCACCTTTCTTCAAAAATATTTAACGTAAACTAATACAAACAAAATAATAATTAACCTCCCCGTCCTTAAATATGAATTTGAATTGACTAATACCATCAAAAGAATAATTATAAGTCATGCCTGTCTCTTTATTAATACATAAGTTATAACTATCAAAAATCACTGATATCCGTACATGATTAAATTAAAATGTAAAATTACAAGTCATGCCCACCCATCGGGCGGGCTTCAAAAACTAGTATATATATATATATATATATATATATATATATATATATATTCATCATATATAGTCCAATTATACAGATATATCCATTGATGACTAATAATCACGGGATACTGCTGTACGCTACACCCTTGATGTAGGCAATAGCTACACATCCCCTTTGTAAAAAATTTATAAAAATGTACAGTTCAGCCCTGCAGTAAGTCACAGGGGTAAACTGTACATTTTTTAAAAGATTTTACAAAGGGATGTGTAGCTAATTGCCTACACTTGGATGTAGGTAAGATTCACCCATATATTATATATATATATATATTATATATATATATATATATATATATATATATATATATATATATATATATATATATATATATATATATATATATATATATATATATATATATATATATATATAGTGGAGCGTTCAAATGAGAAATCAAATTTATGTGAGAACGCGAGAAGAGATCTGGACCGTAGGATCAAGTCAATCTGATTTTGGATGGAATGGCATTTTGGTAAATATTAGACGAAATTTGTAGGGGTCTAAGTGAATTATTGTCATTTGCTTCCAAACCCCTTAAAAATTATTCTTATTTTCTCTCTTTATTAAACACACACACATCACCACTATCCCTCATCTCAATCACCTCCGTCATCTCTTCCGCCTCAATAATAATCTGAATATGTCATGTCAATCACCTGAATACTCTCTCAACCTTCATCAACAGCAATTTCCACCACTGTCCACCGCTGTAATCATCGATAATAACCACCGTCCACCGCCGTAATCATCGCCGATCACCACCATCCTCCATTGATTATCATCATCATTGGTAAGTGTGAATTAAGCTTTTGATTCATACTTTCTTTTGATTCAATGAGTATAGATAAATTATTTTTTTGTTCTATATATTTAGTAATTACTTATATATTTTATAAAGGGCACTGATGATGAATGTGTCATGCAAGATTTAGGATTTAATTTTCACATGTGCACAAGTTGTTTGAATTTAATTTTCACATGTGAGCAAGTTGTTCGAATTTAATTTTCAAGGCGAATTAAGTTTATTCGAATGTTTGATCTAGATAAATTCTTTTCCGTGCTTTATATGTTTTATGTTAGCTATTAGTTATGTTGATGAGTAATTTAGACGATTATGTATACTAGATGAAGAAATTGAAAGTTGAATTTGTTTTCTTCTCATTGTTTGTCAATGCACACTAGGTGTTCGCTGAAATGTTAGTTTTCTTCACATGTGAAGATAGGTTGATGTTTTTAATTGGCGCCCACTATTAGCTTAATTCATGTAATAAAACCTCCCGAGTTTCAAGGCCAACCCAATCAGACCTGACTGACCGACCAACGTGTTTAGACTCTAATCAGAGAATACCCGTTCATATATGATTGTACAAGTTTTTACTATAGAGTTGTCCACTTTTTTTATTATTCAACTGACACGGTATATGTTAATCTCTTAACAAGAAAATGCAACCCAAGTTTACCTTCTTACATAAATTGGCTGCAATTTCACCCCCTACCATAAGCGATCATGCATCTTACTTATACTTGTTTGATAGTGTCAATCTGTTTGCGTATCCAATTTTCTGTATATAACGAAAAACAGATAAATATAAATCTAACACATTGTAACGACAGTCACTTGACTTGGTTCCAAAGAAGATTCACGAGCGATCCCCCATCTTCCTTGGAAGCTATGATGACGTGGAAGAAATCAAGGCATTGTATGCGGCTGAAGAGAAAGCATAAGAAACGAGTTAAAAGAGTTGAGGGTAATTGATCTCATCTCCATGTTCTTGTGCAGGTTCTATTCGACATTTCTTTGTTTATAAAACCATGTTCCACTCTTTGTTCCCTTTTTTCATATATGTAATAAAAAGGCTACATTTTAATCAATAGTTTCAACTGTTGTAGACAGTAGTCGCGGAGTCAGAACATATATTAAGAGCGCCGAAATTCTAAAAGTTATCAATAGTTTCAAGGTCTTGTATATCAGCTTAATTCTCTTAGTTTTAATTGGCACTATGAATATCAAGTATGTAAGTTACAATTTGGTGTAGCTTTTTATGACTTTGGGTGTGAGTCAGTTATTAACTTATATTCTCTTAGTTTTCAAGTCAAAAGTTAGTTAATGTAATTGTTCCTGACAATGTAGTTACTTTCGTTTAGTTAGTATTATTTCTATAAATGCACATATATATCAATTGTCGAATTAAACTTTGTCAACATATGTGCGCAGCGGAACACGGATTACTACATTCCTTGTTAGAAGCAAATGAGTTACTCACTTGTTTCCAACCTCCTCGCATAAGCGAAATAACGTTTCCGGTTCGTTAGAATTATATTAGAATATGAACACATAACAAGAAGACATATTGCTAGCTATTCTTGTTCAAATTGGTACTGCCCATTCAATTAAACTTTGCATATACTTAAAATGAGTATGTCCATATTGCTTTGTAACCAAGGAACATGAAAGCATAAAATGCAGAAGTATCTGTACTCTTTCATCGCTTTACCTTCTGTTTAATATCTGTGAAAACTAATAAGGTCTTCTTATGACGCATTTTGTTGGGTCTGTCATGATTAGTAACACAAAAAGCCAAATATTAGATTCTTAGATTTGCTAAGCTAGTGATAGGGGTTTCTTTCATCACCGTAATTGTTTCTGTATGAAAATTTGGAGGTTGCCTAACTCTTGATTGTAAGATCGATATGCGTATGTGTAATATCGTGTGGAATTTTTGAAGAATGAAGCAAATACAACGTAAGGTTTTATTTTGTTGGAATGATGGAATCTCTAACGTTTGATATGACTGGTTTATTTTGATTAGGTAGAAACTAGTTGTTTTATTAAATGATCACCTTATGTTGGATCGCTGTCATGATTAGTTGCATACAAAGTGGTGATCTGCTATGTTTGTTAAGTTAGTGATATGGAGGTCGGTTTCTTTATTTTCACTTGCGTTGGGAGCATGTTTCGTGCTTAATTATTAAATGTGTATGTCAACAATTTTTGGGGTTTTGAGGCAGTTAATCCTGTGGTAGTGTTACCTCATTGCTTACTGTGAAGATAAAATCTTGTTACTACTACCGTTCCATTTCACTCAAAGTTATCTAAAGTATTTTATGACTTTGTACACCTAATATGAAGTTGAAACAAAAGCTGTTTGGTGTATGCGAATCGATTAGTTGTTAGGTGTATGCTTTTTAGTTTGGAATGAAAGTATTACGCTTGACTGCTTGAGTCAAGAATCAAAAGGTGTTCTATTTTCTTGCTCTTCATTTCCCTTGCAACTTTCTGCTCTATTTGACCGGAAGGAGTAGCATATAGATAATTTCCATCCTAGTTATGTTCAACAGATTTATGCATAAGGAAGCCATGAGATTGGGTTCACCCAAGTCAGCGTCTTCATATTTTAGGACAATTCTACCAAGGAGTCTGTTTATGCATTAGCAGTCAACTAGAGTGGCTCTTTGATAGGACGAGGCTGGTTCTGTAAAGGTGTGTGAGATCACTAGAGGTGTTGTCCTTGAGGACTTTGGACAGGTTACTCAGATACTGTTTTGTATCAACTATACATGAGAATGTGGCAATTTCGACCCTCTGGTCATGTTTTTTCTTTACTAGGTTTGATGAGCTAAAGTATAAGATAGCAGCTTAGAGGAAACGGGTCGAATGTCGCATAACGTGTTGCTTATGCATAAATCTGTTTAAAATATATTATCTAAGAGAAAAGTGTTTCTTATCTACCCAACTAAACCTGTTGTTGGTTCACACCACAAATACTTGTTTAGAGCCGAACATATTTCTATTTGCAGGCATCCTAGTCTGTCATTTAAAATATACTTTTAAATTTACATGATGATTATTGAAATTTAAAATTGTTTTAATCATATTTGACGTAAATACTGTTCATATAAAAGGTAAAAAGTTTGGACAGAAGCGATTCAGGCCAACCCAATCAGACCTGACTGACCGACCAACGTGTTTAGACTCTAATCAGAGAATACCCGTTTTGCAACCTATGGTGTCCCTACAAAAGAATAATCTATCAGTTTCTTTTCAGATCAATTTGGTTTGAAAACCCTGAAAAGACTGTTGGCTCATTGTCATTGGCTGGCTAAGAAAAACGGATATTCAGGTACCAACCTTCATTTAACGGAGAACTTTAATACTTTTATCTAGGAGAGATATATCTGCCAGGAGTATTTCCAAGAGCTGAGGGCCTGAGGTAGATGCTAATGCTGAAAATCATTATGTGGTGTATCCACCCTTTGCGTTATCGACTGATTCCCCTCCTTCGGCTATTACCAAGGGTTCTCATAGTGGACCATGGTGGGTTTTGGATTGTATTTGGCATAATCGGCCTAGCAAGAGAAAATACCAAGTAATTTCTTTTCTCAATTATTTCAAACTTTATCTTTATTCATCTCTTTTTCTCTTGGCTTACATGGTTGATGGGGCAATTTTTATTGCGTTTATAAAAAAAGGTATCTTCAGATTTCATTTTATTGATAATGGGTCGAACAGGTAAAATATAAAAATGTTAGCTTTTACACATAGTTAATTGATGTGTAAATGTTGAAGATTATCTTAAATGGACAATTTCAAAAGTTTGGGTGACAGAATAAGTTTGCTACCCAAAATAGATAGTGGACCAAAGTCTGTTACCTTTTTATGCTATTTGCCTCATTTTATAACTCATAATTATTTGCTATAATTTTATAAAATAAAAAGCAAAACAGGCAAAAAGTGTTTGTAGGTGAATCCATCTCACCGTTTTTACTCAAGCTTCTGCATGCCCCACTTGACCCGAACCCCGTACTTACTCCCTCAGTTTTGCCACCTTACATGTAACAGATGGGGCTTCTGTTCATCTGTCTAACCTTTTGTGTCACCATGGCATCTTATCATGCACTACAACAACATACAGTGAATGGCTATGAAACACCCATCATGCGAATGCTGATGCTAAAGATGCAATTTGTTTTTCTTACTAGCTGCCATTGGAGGATCCTCATATATTTGTACCATCTTTTTCAGGTGCAACTTCTCTCTACATCCATGTGAAGGTTCAGCTCCCAGATCTTGACGCAAGGGAAGCTGAGTGCACCTCCTTTTTTAAAGGGTACACAAGGTACTATATGATGACTATGAGCTCAACTTGTTTCCGCACTAGGTTGTCTTCATTGCAGATATACCCCTTTCATTTACTCTCAGACGGCTATGATCGGACAATAGAGTATTCAAAGGGAAAGTTCCTGACGTTGTTATAGCTCGAGGTTTCTTGGTGGATTCAAGTACTCATGTGATTGATGTTAAAGTGATGAAGGCGAACGACATGCCTTTACAAATGGTTAATGTCTGCGCATGAGCTACAACTGCAGGAACTAACACCTTCCTTGGGAGGACGTGTGGAGCTGGAGAAACTATAGACTGAGCATGTATGCTAGCACAAGAGGTGAACTTCCGAAATCCATTAACACATTGATGCATTCTTTATGTCATTCTTATAATTGTTATAAAAAAAGTGATGCCGTTTTAATGTTATCTTATTATGGCAATGCTGGTTTTGACTTTGGCACGTTCTGTAACCCGTTGTTTCTAAAGTCCATTTTTCCTCTGTGTGCGCTGATTGAGTTTCTAAGGTTTCGCCTAAGTGGAGCTGAAATGTACCTGCAAAAATCACTTGTAACAAGAATTTCCATCAGTATCATAAAAACATGAAAAAAACTTCAACTTATTAACATCTATTGTGTTTAGCTTTCTTAGTTCACCCATAGCATTGATATGTGCATCCTTCTCTACCAAATGCATACTATGGCAAATTAGATGAAAGGCCCCATGTCACAAACAATCTTTTAACTGATGCAAAGGGTCGTATCCGGTTTAGAACCGTGAGAAAGGAAAGCACACATTTGATACCAGAAAACTGCTAACAAAGAAAAAAGTATAGAGAAATATATAGTGATGTTTGACGTGCGTTTTGAAGGTGATTATATGATGTTTAATAATCATAATAAGAGAATCAGTTGTTATAAAACACACAGTAGCCGTTACGTTGGAAATTGATTAGGGGTATTTAGCATTGCTTATCAATACTACTTATCTACTTTTTGAGTGAGACAAGCAGTTTTAAGTAAGTAACTGCAAGCTGCTTTCACTCATACATGAATCGCAAATTTTTTTGCAGGTACACATACAAGAGTACAATTTGTCTGCCATGTGGGTGTGTGTCACGGCACATGTATCAGCTCATGTTCTGATTAAGACTCATATTGCAGATAGACCAAACTGTTATTCTATGAATCTATAGATACGAAGTTCAAACTGAGACCAATGGACTATAGATTAACATATTTTTGTGGGATTTTCCTCTCAATGGAAAAGACATGAGCTTTATCTCTCTAGCAATAGTGTAACTGTCTCAGAATGTTTCATTTGAGATAGCAGAGACAGCTGATACAAAGAAAGTGTTCTATGAGTACTATTTCACTTGACATGTTCACCCGGAATTAATGGGACACATATATGAGAAATATGTTTGGCATCCTATGGCATACTTATGAATTAACTAAAATATATCCAGGATTTCACTCAATACACTCCGCAGATCTAGAAGTCTTATCACTAGTGTGTTGATTCATTGCCTACTTGTGAATCAACAAGTATTCCTGAAGAGAAACCATAACAAAACTCACCACTTATCAAACCGCCAAAGAAATAAAGAATTATCCCTGCTATCTAGTACTTCAAGCAAAAGAGGCCACTGCAAAAAAACAAGACAAAATGAGATCAGAAACAAAATATTATACAAAAAATTGAAAATCATCTTACTTGCTAAACCTCTGGTTTGGTTCATTCAACGTTGCTAACTTTTCTCGTCTTTGACCACAATTAAGAACACAAGATACAAAAAGGTTCACTAACTGGATGTTTGGAACTGCTTAATTAAACTGATTATCTGCTTTAAAAATTATCAGCTTGGTACCTCTTGACTTTTTAAGTGCTTGTTTGCTAAAATATAAGCAAATAAGCAGTTTGATCCAAACACTCAAAACTGTGTATTTGCTTTGAGCATAAGCAAACAAGCACTTAAATAAGTAATGCCAAATACCCTCTAAAAGGTATAACGATAACTTACAGCGAGATTTCTATGATTGTCTTCTGGAATGTCCCTTTCAACCTTGCTAACAAGATAAGCACCAACATCAGCGGCTTTAGTGTAAATACCACCAAACTCTACCAAACATCTTAAAAAGCAACGAGACGTATATTTTCACAAGTGAAGAAATTCTTCACACATCTTAAAAAGCAACGAGACGTATATTTTCACAAGTGAAGAAATTCTTCACACATCTTAAAAAGCAACGAGACGTATATTTTTACATGTGACAAGGTTCTTAAAAAGCTACATGACGTATATTTTCACATGTGACAAAGTTCTTAAAAAGCTACGAGCCGTATATTTTCACAAGTGAAGAAATTCTTCACACATCTTAAAAAGCAATGAGACGTATATTTTCACAAGTGAAGAAATTCTTCACACATTTTAAAAAGCAACGAGATGTATATTTTCACAAGTGAAGAAATTCTTCACACATCTTAAAAAGCAACGAGACGTATGTTTTCACAAGTGAAGAAATTCTTCACACATCTTAAAAAGCAACGAGACGTATATTTATGAAAAAAATCGTTGTTTTGATTTCGTATGAGCTTCTAATTGGTATTATTAACCCTTCGATTAATTTGGTCAAAAAAAAACACACACACACACACACACACACACACTGAGGACTAGGACTAACACTAAGAAGCCGTAATAGCCCTTAAGCCCACAATTGTGTCTTAATGAGTATTATGGGAAACTCGTGAGCTGTTATTTAGGAGCAAATATATAAGGGCTACACATTAGAGGAATTGAATGATTTTAAGTGAGAAAGCAAAGAATTAATCTTCATCCCATAAAACCTTGATTCACACTCAAACTAGATACCATGACTGTCTATAACTCTATATAGCCAATCCCACCCTATAGTCTGGTTTCATTTTTATATTCAAGTGATTCCGTATACAGATGAGGTGGCACAATCTTGTTATAACTACCGGTGTAAATGTCAATGTCGATGCCCTTAGCAACTCAAGCATGTCAAATACCAAATCTTACCGAAGGTGCCCCACTGCATGATAAGTATGGCACGCAAACACGTTAAGGAGCTATAGACAGCTAGAAGATTTCTAAAATCACCCCCCCCCAAAAAAAAAAGGTCACAGACTCCCCTCTTACGTGACTAGTAATCGAAGGGGCAGTGTATGCGCATATACAGATTCGCAGAAAATCAATACCCAAATAAATTTATTATCAACTACTTGTATGTTAATGTTGATACTAGATACGGTCAACATATTACCATAAAAACATAATAAACACTGAATTAATTTACAGTGTAGGATACAAATTGGTAATGACTTTCATCTCCAATCCTCAACAAGCCAAAACCATGAACCTCCACTGTGGATCTCGGGGAAAATTCTGATTTCAAAGAGTTAAGAATAACAAGAGCAAACAGCAGTGAATTACGTTTTCTACTAGATAATCAAAGTTACATCTAAATAGCACATATAGTTTGACACAGCTTAAATATGCACATATAGAGAGAGGGGCCAGATAGAGCAAAAGGTCAACTTCAATAAAAAGACTACGTCATTTAACATTTACTTTGCATAGAATTTTAATACTCATTCAATAATTTTTAAGTTTTTCTGTGTGTATTTTCTGCAGATGAATAAACACTTAATTGTATCTACAATTGAGTAGCAAGTTAGTTTTACTGGTCACTTGTAAAAAAAATCTAATTTAAATAAGCTAATATGATGTTCATCAAAATTATCATTAGGATACTAGAATCACAGCCGGAACCCGACAACAGACCTCAAGTCCCTCATCTTGTTCCCAAGCAAGGCCAGGTCCATTGTACATGTTCTTGATAAGCAACGTGGTAGACTTATCAGGGTAGTAATGAACTCTATTGCAACGCAAACCGAATCTGCATGCTCCAGTTTTTATGTGAAACGGACAATGAGCTTTATCCTGCAAAATTAAGAAACTTAGGCCAATGCATAAATGGTTAAGTACACTATACATAATAATAACAAATAGATGCTACCAGAGACCAACCTGTTCTGTTCCAAAGTTTGGGACCTGTTGTGCAACAGTGTCCACCAACTCTGTTGAAGTAATGGGTGCATTTTTGTAAGAAGCATATGCTTCAGATTGAGGAGGAAGTGGATTTGATGTAGGTTGGTTAGTATCCTGCAAAATGAGAAGAAAAAGACTCAAGCTGCGATCTTGGGTGCAACATTGGCAAAAAAAAGGTTATTCACTCTGTGTATTAACAAAATATCAACTTATGTACCTCCTTTTCGATATCAATTTTACCATCTATGATTATGTGTTTCACATGCATAAATTTCCTTACGGATCAACTAGTATTCACAGTGCAGAAAATGTACTAGTTTGTCGGAATACAAACCCCATGTTAATGCTTCCATTTACACTTGCAACAGGCATATATTCATCCCCAACAGTGATATCTGACCAATGAAAATGAATCCTACCACCACCACCGCCACCAGCATTCTGACTACCATGGCCTCCAATAGCTGAGATGGATGATGAACTGCCAAGTGTCAGTCTGTCAACAAAGAGAAGAACACTTCCACCAGATCCACCTCCAGAACTAGTCTCAAGATTAGGGTTGACATCTTGTTTTCTTAGATTTTCTCCAAAACTTTCACCATCGGCTGTGAGAGAGCCATAGATGTACAAACTTGACAAAGAATGATCAAGCGAACCCATCACTGTTTTGGATTATAAAACATTAAGAACAATGTCAACGAGATCTTACAAATAAATGCAAACTTAAATTCATAAAAATGCAGAGTTACATATTAAAAGCGTGTTCATTCACAATCAATCTCCATGGAGTGACCAAAAGTAGATGATCTTGTGAATGAAATCAAAACACATTTATGGTGAGGTACAGATGGTAAGTATGAAAGATGTTGAGAGACGTTGACGTATGAATGCATAGATGATTTGTGATCACAAGTAACTTAAACACTTTACGTTATGTGTTGTAACTTACATCTTTGTCATCATCAAAACATGAAGAGGACGTTTAGATTAAATATCGTAATATAAATATCGTAATATTTATGCCAACAATCTCCCCCTTTTTGATGATGACAAATTATGTAAACTATAACTCATAGTAAAATGTATAAGTTACTTGTTTACACTTCTTCTCCCCCTTTTGTCGAAGCAAAAAGGTGGACTCCTAGACGAGACTTCTACTACACTTCAATACTTGAGATAGAATGTATAAGGCGAGCTTGCATCATCGTGAGTGAAGCCTTGACTATCACCAATGCTCCCCCTTGGTGTATGCTCCCCCTTGGTGTATGCTCAAAACTAGTNGATACCATAGAGCCCTTCGGGACAGGCTATACCGGTGATAGTTCCATCATCCCCTGCTTGGCCCAGACCTTTACCAACTCCTCCTCTGCCACATTTAACAAAGAAAAATTATAAATAGGGTGCTTAAAGAAGAATCATGTTCCAATATAGGACATATAATAACTGAGTGCCTGAACTTAAACAGCATCCCGTGAGCAACTACCATATCTAGTACATTTATGTCAAAAAAGTTTATGCACAACTTAAAATAACATTTTGCGTTTAAATATGCAAATACATGCTATATTGTTTCTAACAACACAGAAACTACTTTTTTCACTTTTCACACACATCTGCTTGTTTTTATGGTATTTGATAAGGCCACCAAACAGAGATTCAACTAAAAGAAATGGTAGAGGTGGCAAAGCGGACGGGTCCGGCGGACTGGGAGCACGGGTCAAACGGGCTCATGTTATACGAATTGCTTTATAAAAGACCCAAAACGACGAAAAAAAATCCCCAAACCTAACACCTCATTTATATTTAAACAACTAAATATATTATATTTACAAGTTAACAATTGCAATGTTCTCTAATTGAGAGAAAACATGTGCCCGTTAATGCCCATTTAACTTTTGAAAGGGTCATACATGCCCATTTCGAAAAAGGATGGGGTTAAATGAGCCCAAAACTTTTACAAATTAGCCCATATAAGCCCATTTTTATGATTTTGGGCACAAATTGCCACCTCTAGGAAATGGTTATCACAAATTTTATTAGGTGGTGACATGGCAAATTAGACCAATTTACTTATATGTTGATGTGGGTCATGTTATATTTCAACGGCTAAACGCGTTAAAAGAGTAGCTTAAACGAAAGTCGAAAGTCACCTAAGTTGTATATTAAGCACATAAAACCTCCTATTTGTTATAAAAAACATAATCTGAAAATATGTAATAAAACTAATATTTTGTAAACATATTTGAAAAACTAATTCTATATAAAAGCAACATTTGGGTCAGGTCAACAACAGTATCGATCTGTATTATAAGATTACCCCTTTTGACCCATCACCAGACACTCCAATTTTACCATCTATGATTATGTGTTTCACATGCATAAATTTCCTTACGGATCAACTAGTATTCACAGTGCAGAAAATGTACTAGTTTGTCGGAATACAAACCCCATGTTAATGCTTCCATTTACACTTGCAACAGGCATATATTCATCCCCAACAGTGATATCTGACCAATGAAAATGAATCCTACCACCACCGCCGCCACCAGCATTCTGACTACCATGGCCTCCAATAGCTGAGATGGATGATGAACTGCCAAGTGTCAGTCTGTCAACAAAGAGAAGAACACTTCCACCAGATCCACCTCCAGAACTAGTCTCAAGATTAGGGTTGACATCTTGTTTTCTTAGATTTTCTCCAAAACTTTCACCATCGGCTGTGAGAGAGCCATAGATGTACAAACTTGACAAAGAATGATCTAGCGAACCCATCACTGTTTCGGATTATAAAACATTAAGAACAATGCTAACGAGATCTTACAAATAAATGCAAACTCAAATTCATAAAAATGCAGAGTTACACATTAAAAGCGTGTTCATTCACAATCAATCTCCAAGGAGTGACCAAAAGTAGATGATCATGTGAATGAAATCAAAACACATTTATGGTGAGGTACAGATGGTAAGTATGAGCTAAAAGTTGGATGTTTCTAATACTTTGAGCAGTCAAAGCCTCCAATGTATGCTCCAGCTTTGTCTTAGGAGCAGGACGAGGTATATGACCGGGTGGAAAATGGGTCAAACTGGGTTTGGGCAACAAGGTAACTTTTAATGCAGGTCGAAACAAACTGGGTAAACACTTTGGGTGACTTTCAACCCGTTTGACCTTTTTCTTTTTTTTTGTTAGGCTTTTCATCTTGACCCATTTGATTTTCTAAAATAAAATTTTAACCCAAAATAACCCATCACCACCTCTATTTAGGAGATAAAAGGTACCAGAAATAGCATGATTTAATATTATCGATCTATAAGCTTACCTATAATACCACCACCAGCAGTTGCACCACCCAAACTAGCATTCCCACTGCCACTACCAAGCTCACACGGAAAATCAGCATCCCCATAAGTACGACCACCCTCCACCATCATAGTGTCATTATAGTATCCATTCCCACCTCTGCCACCATGTCCTCCGCCACCACTAGGACCAGCACTCAAGTATTTTCCTTTGCCCGCCCCACCAATGCAGCCTACATTAATTCCAGATCTCATCTGAGTTATCATTTACAGTGGCAGAAAAAATAGTAGCAAAGCTCTATTTTGTTTGTAAAGAAGGTGGCAATTTCAGCCTAATTACTTTTAAATGGGTCGATTTGGGTTATCTCTTTCCTATAACAGGTGAAACGGGTAATAGAATATCAAAGGGTTCGAACCAGTCCAAACGCGCCCAAAATGTATAGTTTGTATAAAACCTCCTAAATCATTATATTTAAAACAATAGACTATCATTAACATGGTATAGTTTTATATCCTGCTCCATGCGGGATTGGGTATCGTTGTTGTTAATATTTTGACAAAATGTATTCCAAGTCATCTCACTCAATTTCAATCCGTGGTAAATTTATTAGTATTTACGTTTACATTTGAGTAACATGGGTGAAAAAAAACCATAAAAACTGCGTCCAGTGAAAGAAAAATATTCTCCCGAACAAACCACAAACATAGTGTCTGCGTCACATCTCTCGAGACTCACCTAACTAACAACAAAAGATATAAAATGAAGAAAATAGACTTGATACCTAATCCAGAAGCGCTTATTGCTCCAGAAGGTCGGACAATAACAGTTCCGACCCATTGAAAATGAACAACGGATCCTTCAATGGAACCCTCCACAATTATCTCTTCAACCCGACATATCTGCATTGGTATAATGACTAAGCAGTAAATGCCTGATACTTTCTGGACATGAACCTATAATCTGATTCAATTTGACAATTTGTCACCTGAAGAGTGAAGCACAATGTGGAGTTGACGTTGCAATCTTCAGGCGGATGAATTAGTTCCATGGGGCAAACTTCAAGTTCACAATTGGACCTGTCATACACCAACATATCATCTACTGAAAGCTGAAAAAAAAATCATAGACTAGTACCACATCATAGGTTGAGGTACTTACAAGTTTTTATCAGTTGTGTTCTCTAATGGACCTCGGAGCACCGATCCAGGTTCAACCTTCACGTGTAGACAAATATATTAACAAGAAGAAATGTGAAATACCGAACGTATCTTTAAGTCAAGATGACATCAATATATATGAGCCCTTATCAATAAGATACAACCCCAATTGACCCATTTTGCATAACGAACATGAAAGTCCTCTACTCGAAACTAAAGAAGACATGCAACCTAAGTTGCATACATTGCATACACGGGTACAGGTTGGCACCGTCTTAATGTAACTTTATATCAAGAAATCTTATTGAGTTCTAATGCTTAAAAAAAGCAAATGATTTTCAAAATCTATTATGGGTCTCTTAAACATATAAATAATACAACTGGCCTTACATTGATACAGCAAAATATTGATAAAACCAGATGCTGAGCTTCTATAACATTGTCTGCCCCAGTCAAATTCAAAGAACCTTGTCCATGAACACCAAGATTTGCATTTGATTGTATCACGGATCCTCCCTGACACATTAGATTGTTGTTAACCACTTTTTCAGATGAACTTAACCAATACTCTGAACAGATTTCCACTAGGGAAAAAAGAAAAAGTTACCTTGAGAACCAATAAATTGCTAGCTTCAAGTAATGAAGTAGCAATGATTGGATCCCCCTCACCATCACCATCTATAAGCATCTTGGAATTCAACATCAAGTGCAATTTAACAGACATT
This sequence comes from Artemisia annua, assembly GCA_014162995.1. Classification (NCBI taxonomy): domain Eukaryota; kingdom Viridiplantae; phylum Streptophyta; class Magnoliopsida; order Asterales; family Asteraceae; genus Artemisia; species Artemisia annua. The sequence continues at coordinate 55,955 of LBNU01037473.1, read as the reverse complement.
CGCAAAGCCCCGTATATCTAAAAAAACATATTAGAGTAAGTGCTAAGAATACCACTGAAATTTTTAATAATTCAATGTTATGCTATAAAAAAAATAGGACGTGCCAAAGCATTTACAATACAGAAAATCTGTAATTGCAATAGAAAGAATAATCTACACACGTAGAAGGATTAGTTCTGTATATGCTGGCGGATAAGTCACGCACTTACAAGCATGCGGTACTATTTTCATATTTAAGTTCAGAAATATGACACACAACCAGGAAAAGTAACAACAGAAACGATCCAGAGACACGTTAGGCTGCTGGATATGGTATATATTCAATTTTGCCCGGAATATAGCTCACATAAAGGCAATCAAAGTTTTACGACACACAACACTTTCTTAAATCTATCACATTAACCAAACTGTATAAAGAAGATATTACACTGAGTTTATAACATACAACTGTATTCGTATATAATACCTCACACTTACCTTGATTACTGAATCACTCATTAAAAGTTCTTCTGCAATTAATTCAAACTCGGACACAGCATCATGAGGAAGACCAAAGCTTAAGACAGCTGCATTTGACAAGCTAAGTGTTCCTTGAACCTATATATATTTGCCATGAAGCAGCAAGTAAGTCAAAAAAAATCAGCAAGTTGCCAGTGAAATCATCAGAAAAGGTAAATCAAGAATGACAGTTAGTAAACATAGAGGTGGCAATAATCGAGTCTGCGGATTTGGGTAGCAGGTCAAAATGGGTTGACCTAAAACACTTTTTTTCATAACTTTTATTTTATTTTTTTTAAATAACAAGTTTATCCGATATGATTACAAAATCAAATTAGTTTCATGATAACCAGATATTTTGAATAAAATGACTACTTGACCCCATTTCCTTTATGCCACTTTTTAAGTTTACCCATTTCACCCGCCAGAGATTAAACATAATCCGGATAGACCCATTCATAATAAATGGGTCAAATTTTCCACCTTTAAGTAAACATCTTGACAACCTGCACACGACTCCATCGCAGAGGAACAGTAGCTCGAGCATACTCTTGGATATCAACACTGGTCCAACGGGGTTGATTTGGGAATGCAAAGAAAGGTGTATCTGTATCTGATGACATGTTGTGGTTGTTGACTATGAGCTTTCGGGGAACAGTATCATAGAAAGTCCCTGCAGCACCTGAGTTTGCAGGACAGCCATAACTTTGTCCTCCTGCAAACATAAAGAAAGTAATTTAGCAGCGAAATCATAGTTCATAAGAATCCTCAAATCAGAGCACAAACATAAGTTTACAAGTGCCCTAAATGATGGCACCGTTCTTCTCATCAGTCATCACTACTGTTTCACAAATATAGATCATTTAGATACATCAACGGTATCATGAATATGATCATATAAATAATTTCTATAAATATTAATAAAGATGATTAAATGAAAGGCTTATATGAATGTACCGTGAGCAAAGAATGTTTGGTCATCACGCCTGCTGAATACATTCACAGATATTCTTCCACCAGCACCTCCGGCAAACCCATTGCCTCCGGATGCACTTAGGATACCACCGCCTGTCCTGCTCTTCATAGAACAAAGAAATAAGATATTGCATAATTATGTTTAATCAGTACCAAAACCAAATAAATCACTATCAAGTCCACTTCCATATCACATTTTAAATTAAAGTACACACAAAAAATAACCTGAAAGATAATCTTAGGAAATCTAAAAGTGTGTTTAGTTGAAAGAAAACACCATTATTTTCCACAAATTGATTTGTACAAAACAAGAAAAATAAAGATTGTGTTCAAATCAAAAAATTCCAAATTCTCTACAAAACAGAAATATGGATTTTCCTAATTTAACATAGGAAACTACTTGTAGCCCCCCTTCTTTTCTACAAAAGAGCAAACAATGTCATATGAACGCGTTTATATGTTATGTTGAAAATTAAATCCCCCACTTTTTTTGCAAAACTGAAAATAGAAAATTAAGAAATTTTTTCTCAAACTAAACGCACCCTAAGTATCTTTTTAGATTTCTTGTTTTCAGTTAAAACTAGTAGTTCGTTTATGTCCTTGTTAATATCTATTTGCATTAAAGTCGCCGAAAATTCGTCATTTTTTGTAAAGCCTTCATCTTGTCTAAGATGTTAAGCTTTATATAGGAGTTTTCTAAAAAGTGTGTGTGTGTGAAACATTAGAAACCGAATCACTCATTTGTGTACCATTGGTGAAGACATAAATTTAAATGTCACTAACAAAGTACCTTATCTTAACTTTATTATTAGGACATACGGGAGCTTACGTTTTGTCATCCCATAATTTGTATTCTCATTAGTATTGATGACTAAACGTTAGGTTGCCAATAGAAGCACACTTTTGGTTTTTCTCAATCTTTTTTTGTTTAAGTAACCGGCATTTCCGATACTGCTTCCTATAAAACCAACAATGTGTAACTAAAAGCTGTGTCTGAAAAGCAGATTCCAATTCCTAGATAAAACTAACTGCGAAAAAATCTAAACATTTATCAATCCAGCCAACTGTTTTAAAGAGCCAAGGGGATTACGAACTTCCTTATTGGTTGATAATGAACACAACTTCTATGTTTGACATATCAGATATATACATTCTAGCCAAATGCGTATTCAGATACTTGTAATAACTTAACCATCTTTTCACTAATGATGTAAAAAGTGACGGGACGTCTAGAATAGCTAATGAGAAGCACAACACTTCTCCAAGATATAACGCAGTTCATAAAATAAGACGCCTACCATATAAAAGCTATAAATATCGGTTCTATGAACACCCGGGGTGAATGTTGATCCAGTAGAGATTTGTTATAAATGAACGTCAAATGATTTACAACTGTTCGATCCTAGATACATGTCTCAAAAGACCAAAGAATGATTTACAACCATTAGATATAAGCAATTTTCAACCCTAGCCATGATAACAAACGAAAAATGATTTACAACCGTTCGATCATATTCTTTTCTATCTAATGCCAGCCATGGATTAGACTCACTACCCTTAAAAGGTCGAGTAACACGTACGTTTTCATATAAAGAAAACCTCAATGATTGTATACCTAACACGATATAAAACAAACGTAAAAAATTAGATAAAGAAAGAGACCATTACATTTTGTGCGCCTTGATGTAAATACTCCCACCGGACCCTCCTCCGCCTTTAACACCGCCATCACCACCATCCGCGTAAACTCCCCCACTAACCTCAACCGTATCCACCACCTCAACCCAAACTCTCCCACCTCCATTCCCACCATACTCCTCATCCTTACTCGTCGTCCCACCTCTACTCCCGTAACTATACGGCACACCCAAATCCGACCACCCGTACGCATCACCACCCCACACATCCTCCGGAAGCTTGGTATTATCCGCAACACAACACGCGCCTCTCCCACCGTACCCCCCTCCACCTCCCAACACACCTTTCGGACTCCCACTCGTATGCTCCGGCGGATCACCACCTAAACTACTCACATTCACAACCGAACGCTCCGCAAACGTAACATTCCCCGCCGTAACACTCACCGTACCCCCTACAATCCCCGCCCCCTCCCCTAACCTAAACGCGCAACTAACATTGACAACAATCTCACAACTAACAACACCGCAAGCTAACCTAACATCAGGCAANTGATGTAAATACTCCCACCGGACCCTCCTCCGCCTTTAACACCGCCATCACCCCCATCCGCGTAAACTCCCCCACTAACCTCAACCGTATCCACCACCTCAACCCAAACTCTCCCACCTCCATTCCCACCATACTCCTCATCCTTACTCGTCGTCCCACCTCTACTCCCGTAACTATACGGCACACCCAAATCCGACCACCCGTACGCATCACCGCCCCACACATCCTCCGGAAGCTTGGTATTATCCGCAACACAACACGCACCTCTCCCACCGTACCCCCCTCCACCTCCCAACACACCTTTCGGACTCCCACTCGTATGCTCCGGCGGATCACCACCTAAACTACTCACATTCACAACCGAACGCTCCGCAAACGTAACATTCCCCGCCGTAACACTCACCGTACCCCCTACAATCCCCGCCCCCTCCCCTAACCTAAACGCGCAACTAACATTGACAACAATCTCACAACTAACAACACCGCAAGCTAACCTAACATCAGGCAAAATCACTAAACTCCCTAAACCTTCAATATAAACATGATTATCAAAAACTAAGCTAGAATTGACTTCACAAGTAGAGTCTAAGCTGCCGATACCTCGTAAATCGCTTTCGCAAGATAACGAAGGTGGATGAGGCGGCGGTGACGGCGGTGGAGGCGACGGCGGCGAGTAGTCTCCGGTGAAGTCGATCAAGTTGGCAGATACGACAAAATTAGGGTTTGTGATTAAGTATATTGAGATTAGTGTGATTATAATTATGAAGTAGTGGATGTGTTTATGAGTCATTTAATTTTTATAAAATTTTTATAAAATTTGAGAGTGATGAAATGAATGAGATATGAAAGAAAGAATAGTAGGAGTATTTTTATTTGCTAGTTTGATTAGTGTGATTTTGTCTTTATATAGTGTTGTTTTCGGTTGATTTTGTTTGTGTTTGTTTGTATTAGTTCTTTGGTCAACTTTTTTGAATGTCAGCTAGTAGTAAAAGTGTGTTTGCAATCCCATATCGGTTGAAGTATCAAGTTTTTACTTGGTGTTATACTATGGTTTGAGGAGAGTTATTGTCTTGAGATTAATATTATGTTGATGGCTAGGGTGCTTTATGTTATTTACAAAAATAACATTCAGTTCCTGCTTTAGCTAACAACTTATATAAATTCTTAACTTTTTCCAAAGAAATTACTATCGTTTGTTTTGACTTAATTTGATAGAAATTAAGAAAATCGTATGTTTTGACTTAATTTGGTCAACTCTTTTGAATCTAGCTAGTAAAAAGTGTGTTTGTAATCCCATATCGGTTGAAGTATCAAGTTTTTAGTTGGTTATATATTACGGTTTGAGGGGAGTTGTCATTGTGAGATTAGTATTATGTTGATGGCTACCAGTTACTTTCAATTAATTGACAAAAATAATTGTCGGGCTCTTGCTTTGCCAAACACTTATATAAATTCTCAATTTTTTTCAAAAAAATTACTATCATTTGTTTTGACTTAATTTGACCTAAATTACTATAGTTTGTTTTGAATTAATTTGACCTAAATTACTATAGTTCGTTTTGACTTAATTTGGTCAACTCTTTAGAATGTCAGCTAGCAAAAGTGTGTTTGCAATCCCATATCGGTTGGAGTATCAAGTTTTTACTTGGTTATATATTACGGTTTGAGGAGAGTTGTCATCATGAGATTAGTGTTATGTTGATGGGTAATTGTTCTTTTGCATTGTTGACGAAAATAATGCATACAATATAACTACTAAACAATTAATATAAATTTTCACTTTTTTTTTAAACAAATAAATAATTATTATAAATTCTCACTTTTTTGTTTAAACAAAGAAATTACTATCGTTTGTTTTGACTTATTTTGGTCAACTCTTTAGAATGCAAGGTGTTACTACTAATTTTAAGTCCTACATCGGGTGAAGGTAAAAACTTTCACCTACTTGGTACTAAAGAGATGGGCGCTTGGTGAAGACGGTGAGCTCACGGTGAAAGAGTTATCAAGTATGATAGAGGATAAGATTTTATATTCGAACAACAAAGGACAAGAGATGCTTTGGAATAAATTGGAGAGGACAAGAGATGCTTTGGAATAAATTGGTGCCTAAGAAGCTAAACATATTCGTGTGGAGGGCGCTAAGAGGAAGACTCCCGGTTCATGTGGAGCTCGATAGAAGAAGTATTGACTTAGACTCGGTTCTATGCCCAAGTTGTAATAATATGGTGGAGACGTGTGCTCATAGTTTGATCACGTGTGATTTAGCTATGAGTGTATGGGATAAGATCTTTAATTGGTGGAAGGTAGCGAATGTTAATGCTTTCTCTATTGATGAATTATTTTCATCAAATGAAAACATTAATGTCCCTATCAATGTTTCTCGTGTTTGGCAAGCGGTTATTTAGTTTACTGGTTACTTCATTTGGAAAGAAATGATTACTCGTGTGTTCGGTAACAAGGTATCTGTAGAAATATGTAAACCAAAGCTAATTACAACCCAAAACTTGTTATCAGTGAACCCAGCCAACCACCCCTTTGGCTCACTTTTATTATCACTTATTATGAAGCTATAGAATAGCAGTTTACAATACAGAAAACAAGAGATGAAACAATACTCAAAAACTAGGGTTTCCTCGATCTCTGAGAACAATGAGAAGAGGAGAAAACGCACACAGTAACACTCACAAAATTATGACCTAATGAGAGATAAGAGAGCTTAAATACTCTCTCAAACGGATAACACCTAAAGTCTTCAATAATATCAACATTAGTCCTTGGAGAAATAGACGGGTACACTTTCTTCTTTATCTTTTAATAAATTGCATTAGGACCCATGTGGTTGACAAGTAAAGCTTAGACTTCCAATACTCCCCCATAAGCTTTATCTTCCATCAACTCCCCCATCAACTTTATCTGGTTCACTTGTTTTATCCTGAAAAACATTCAACAAACCAAGAACCTTGCAAAACTTGTTATGGTCAGAAATATTAAGCCCTTTAGTGAACAGATCAGCCACATTATCCTCAGATTTTACTTTGACAGTTTTTATAAACCCAGAAGCCACTTTTTCTCTCAAGAAATAAAGATCAATTTCAAAATGTTTACTTCTTTCATGAAGTACTGGGTTAACAGCAATCTGCATAGCAGACTTGTTATCACAAAACATTTCCACTGGTATTTCAACTTTCACATGCAAATCTACCAAAACCTTGGTAATCCACATAACCTCACAACAAACATTGCACATGGCTCTAAATTCAGCCTCAGTAGAAGATCTAGCAACAACAGCTTGTTTCTTACTTTTCCAGGAAACCAAACTACTTCCCAGAAAAACAGAATAACCAGTTACAGATCTTCTAGTCACTTTACATTTAGCCCAATCAGAATCTACAAACACTTTTAAACCTGTACTGGCACTTTCTTTAAAAGTAATACCAAGTCCAGGTTCATTTTTAAGATATCTCAAGACTCTAAAAGCAAGTCTCAGATGAGACTTCATTGGCTTATGCATTACCTGACTTAAACAGTGCACAGAATATGCAATATCTGGCCTAGTTAAAGTCAAGTAAATTAACTTTCCAACTAACTTCTGATAACTTGTAATACAAGATAAAGGCTCATCATCACCAAATTTAGATATAACAGCTTTATTATCTGGATTGGTTTCTATAGGTGTTCCACAAGGTTTACACCCTAGCATACCAAATTCAGATAACAACTCTGTACAATACTTTCTCTGTGTTAAGCAAATACCCTGTTCAACATCTAAAACTTCAATACCTAAAAAATATTTAAGTTTTCCTAAATCTTTTATTAAGAATTTAGAACTCAAATACTTTTTAAATCTCTCAATTTCATCATTGTTGTTTCCAGTTATAATAATATCATCAACATAAACTAAAAGAACCAACATGACATCATTATCATTTTTAACAAACAATGAAAAATCATTAGGACTTTGAACAAAACCATTTTCTTTCAACACAGAAGTTAATTTCTCATTCCACTTTCTAGGAGCCTGTTTTAATCCATACAAAGATTTTTTCAGTTTGCAAACTCTTTTATCATTTTTATCAGAAAAACCTTCTGGTAAAGTCATATAAACATCTTCTTCCAATTCTCCATATAGAAAAGCATTATTAACATCAAGTTGGAACAATGGCCACTTGTTATTAACAGCAAGTGTCAAAACACATCTTATAGTAACAATTTTAACCACTGGAGAGAATGTTTCATCATAATCTATTCCTTCTCTTTGATTATACCCTTTAGCAACTAGTCTTGCTTTATATCTTTCAATTTCACCATTTGCTTTATATTTGATTTTAAATATCCATTTATAGCCTATAGCAATTCTGTTAGCAGGAAGTTCAACAACTTCCCAAGTATCATTTCTATTCAAAGCCTCTACTTCTTGATTCATAGCTTCTACCCACCTAGGTATCTTAGAAGCTTCTTGATAAGAAGTAGGTTCTTGAATTTTATTTAGACTAGCAGTAAACACAAAATTTTCAAAACTCAAGTTGGAATATTTAACAACTTTATCTATTCCATACTTATGATTCTTATTAAGCACAAAATCTTTGTATTTACCAGGTAAAGCAGTCATTCTACTAGTCCTCCTAACAGTTTGACCTAATGCTGGTTCTGGTGACTCAAACATTTTACCAAACATATCCAGTTCCTCACCCTCAGATATATACTCATCATCATTTAGACTAGCACTCTGTATACCATCAGAAACAGTAGTTTCTGTTGCATACTTTTCATTTCTAGTGTCCATCCTACTAGATTTGTCACTAGTATTATCTGCATTTGCTGTACCATCAGTTTCTACTGTTTCAGTTGGCAAACTTTCATCTACATCAACTGTATCAGCAGTTTCTAATGTTTCAGCTTGCAAAGACTCATTAACACTAGCTTCATTATCTATAGTGCTGACATTAGGTTTTTTAGTACTAGTATCTGGTATAGACTCAATGTTACTATCTATACTATCTCCTTTATCATCATTGGGATCATTGGATCTAAGATTATTATGACTGCTATCATTTATTTGATCAAAGAAATTCAAAACATTTATATCACTTTCTTCAAATACAAAATCTTTAGTGAAAGAACTATTTTTGAAAGGAAAAACTGTTTCATAGAATTTAACATCTCTTGAAAAAATAAACTTCTTATGATCAAGATTAAACAATTTATATCCCTTTTTATCAAAAGCATATCCAACAAACACACATTTGTCTGACCTAGAACCAAATTTATCAGACTCCTTTAAAACAGTAGAAAAGCATAAGCAGCCAAAACATCTTAGATTAAGGAGATTAGGTTCAACATTATACACCATTTCAAAAGGACTTTTTCCAGATAACACAGCAGTAGGTAACCTGTTAATTAAGTAAGTAGCAGTTAGAATAGACTCAGTCCACATGTTTAAAGGTAGCCCCCCCTGAAACATGAGGGCTCTAGCAGTATTTAATAAATGTCTATGTTTTCTTTCTGCTACACCATTCTGCTGGGGTGTATAAGGACAAGTAGTTTGATGCAAGATACCATTTGTCAGTAAGAAACTTTCAAACTTTTTGTTAACAAATTCTGTTCCATTATCACTTCTAAAAACTTTGATAGTTTTATCAAACTGATTCTTGATCAAGTTAAAAAAACTTACAAGATTATCAAAAACTTCACTTTTACTTTTTAAAAGAAACACCCAAACAGCCCTGGTGTAATCATCAACCACAGTTAGAAAGAACCTAAACCCTTCTCTACTGGTCACCTTATAAGGTCCCCAAACATCTAGGTGAACAAGTTCACCTAACTGTTTAACTTTATGATCACTTAAAGGGAAAGGTTCTCTAGTTTGCTTAGCTTTATGACATATATCACATGGCCCAGACTTAGTAGTTTTAAGATCTTTTATTTTATTTTTAAGAACAACAAGAACTTGGTCAGAAGGGTGTCCAAGTCTGTTATGCCAAATACAATTTGACAAAACAGGACTCTGAATATTACTATTAATAACCCTCTTACCTTCATCAAGAAAGTAAAGACCTCCTTTCTCACTACCAGTCCCCATCAGGTAATTTTGAGTTAAATCCTGAATTTTGCACATTTTTTCATTAAAACTCACAATTACATCATTATCTTTAGAAATTTTATGAACAGACAACAAACTGACATGGTAACCAGGAACAACCAACACATCTTTAAGAATCAAGTTATTACCAAATTTATAACTTCCAATTTGTTTAACTTGTGCAACAGTCCCATTGGGATGTGCAACAGTAAGATTAAGATGAGAAACATCCATAATGTCAAAAAGTATAGTTGCACAAAATGTGATGTGTTGACTAGCTCCTGAGTCAATAATCCAACCAATATAAGTACTATAAGCACTTATATTAGAATTGAAATTAAAAAACCTACTAGTATGAAAACTGACAACACAATTAGAACTAACAAAAGTACCTGCAATACTAGCATGAGTCTTGCTAGCATCACCTGTACCACTCAAAATAGCCATTAATCTTTGATACTGATCACTAGTAAGAGTATGAGGAGTACTCTTACTGGTATCAGCCTTATTATCACTCACATTATTAGCACTATTTTGATTCACATTGTTGCCTTTTTTAACAAAACCAGGAGGATATCCAACCAATTCAAAACATCTATCAATGGTATGACCACTCATATTACAGTGTTTACAAACCAGATTTGACACCCTGCCAAACCTCTTATTATTATAGCCATTTTTATTAGCATTCCAATTATTATTTTGAGCATTACCATTATTTGGCCTAGCTGCAAAAGCAGCAGACCCAGTTTTAACAGACTTAGAAGCCAATTGACTATTTCTGTGTGAGTCATCTCTAGACAAAGTAGCAAAAGCAGATTTCACATCTGGTAGAGGCTCAGTTGTAAGAATAAGACTTCTTACAGCACTGAAACTATCATCAAGTCCCATAAGAAATTGCATTAGCCTAAGAAGGTCTGAATGCTTTTTCAATTGGGGAGAAGTGTCACAAACACATGTTGGCAAATCAACAAGAGAGTCAAATTGCCTCCATAATGCTTTAAACTCATGATAGTATTCAGATAGACTCATACCAGATTGTGTAAGAGTGTAAATTTTATGATGCAAGTTATAAATCACAGAACCATCTTGTTTATTATATGTTTCATTTAGTTCATCCCAAACAGATTTAGCATCAATAGAAAACACTTGACCTTTATAAAGATCTTGTGAAATACAACCAAGAAGCCAAGATAAGACCACAGAATTACACCTATCCCACTGTGTCTGATAAAGAACATCAGTAGGATCTCTAACACATTTTCCATTAATAAATCCAAGTTTGTTTCTAGTATGTAAAGCCAACTGCACAGCAGCAGACCAGACCTTATAGTTCTCAGTACCTTCAAGTTTGAAGGTAATCAACTGAGCACCAATGTCTTGAGGGTGCAAATAAAGAGGGTCATATATATCCAATTTTAGTTCACTATTGCCACCAGCTTCACCATTTTTATTTTTATCTTTATCATCACCATCAACAGCCATAATAAGCAAACAAAATAAACCACACAAGAAACAGATAAAAAACACAAACAAGAAGCAAACAACTCCTTATATCTCCTCAACCACAAATAATCTCCAAACCACACAACACCACAATCCCTTGAACTACTCTTCACCACAGGCAATCCTAAAGAAAACCTAGAAAAAAAACCTAAAGAGAGTGTAAGTGGTATTACAATGCACGCAAGCTTCCAAACAAACCAAAGGATCAAGAAGATCCAACCAGAATCAATAGCACAGCGGAATAAAACCTGAAAGAAACCAGATCAAGATTAATACACAAGTTATCTTTAATCAGATCAACCTAATTTCATATAACCCTAAAATTTTAGGGTTTTGATTCGAATTTTAAGAATCTTGAAAAAAAAAAATTCAAGAAACTTGAAATTAAAATCAAGAAAAATTGGATTGATCTAACACAAACAAATTAAAGAACAACCTGTATTAGGGTTCGATACAGAAACCCTAATATTCTCAACTCGACCAAACAATCAATTAACACTTCCCGAGAGCCAACAATACCCCAAGAACACTAGATCTTGAAGCAATTAGCCCAAGAACAACCAGGATCAAGAAACCCCCAAAAATTAAAAACCCTAATTTTTAGGAAAAATCAATTAACCTTCAGATCTAACAGATCTGACACCAAGAACCCTTAAAACACCCTCAGAATACCAAGATCTACACAAATAGATCAAAACCCCCAAATCTTAGGAAACCCTAATTTTCAAAAACTTTTAAAATCGTTTAATCGGCTTTGGTATAGAGCAACCTGGCTCTGATACCATGTAGAAATATGTAAACCAAAGCTAATTACAACCCAAAACTTGTTATCAGTGAACCCAGCCAACCACCCCTTTGGCTCACTTTTATTATCACTTATTATGAAGCTATAGAATAGCAGTTTACAATACAGAAAACAAGAGATGAAACAATACTCAAAAACTAGGGTTTCCTCGATCTCTGAGAACAATGAGAAGAGGAGAAAACGCACACAGTAACACTCACAAAATTATGACCTAATGAGAGATAAGAGAGCTTAAATACTCTCTCAAACGGATAACACCTAAAGTCTTCAATAATATCAACATTAGTCCTTGGAGAAATAGACGGGTACACTTTCTTCTTTATCTTTTAATAAATTGCATTAGGACCCATGTGGTTGACAAGTAAAGCTTAGACTTCCAACAGTATCTAGTACGAACAAAATTGTCTAAGACATTCAACTTAAAAGCTACGAGTGGATTGTGAGAAGATCTAATAGATATAAAGAAATAAATTGGCAACAATGAATGTGGGACCCCATAAATATTCGGATACGGCAAGAGTGATGTCCGTTTATGTTTCAATGCATGTCAAATGAATTTTGTGTTATATGTCATGTTGGCATGGTGTCGTCTGCATTTGTTTTATTTAGTTGCATCATAAATGTGATAGTGTGTTATATGGCTGGTTGTGAGATTTGTGTGGTCTAAGTTTCATGGGAGGATTAATTTCTCGTGTGGGCCTTGATCCATTTTTGCACGAGTTGGAATTGGCTCAAGTATTGTGTGTCAAAAGTTGTAAATGTCAAATGAGTTAGTTTGTCTATTGCAGTGTAAGTTAAGAATTGGTCTTATGGTTTTGGGTTCCTTCCTCATTTAATTAGCTTGTTTAATTGAGGAGGGATGTCATATGTTATAATTCTGGCCTGTGGGGTTTTATAAAAGTTATTGCATTAAAAAAAATAGATTTAGAGTGATATTATGTTGTTGGCTATTTATATTGTTGGAGTTATAAAGAATAATATATAACTCAGCAAGTATAGTAGCCAACGATTTATATGCAATCTAAGATCCTTCTCGGGGAAGGAGGTCACGGAAAATGACCGCCAAAGTGATGCTTTAAGAAGGAAAGAGGTCGATTTTTGCTTCTCTCATGAAAAGCATTCAAAATGTATGAACTCCGAAAGTATGTTGTATAACTTTCCTCCTTACTAATAAGGCTAGCGATATCTCTCTCATTTTGATGTGAGGGTGAGGCCAACCACTTTCTATTTTTGTAAGATATTAAATTCAAAAGACCACTATTAGCGTGTGATAGATTGGTCCTTTCCCAATGAAAGTTTCATTTAAGTCGTCGGGTCATGCTAATTCCATATGAATCAGGCTATTTACATTTCATGTTGAGTAGTGAAACCATTGATTGGATTGTTATAGTTTATAAGTTATACACTTGCGCGGGGCGGCAAATGCATTTCATAGCAATTTAATATATAGCACATGCCAATGTATGAATGAGATGTAATGTTGACAAAAACAATTTGTGGATGTAGTTTAGTCGTGCAGAAAAATCAATGTAAGTGTAAATCCTACACATTCAACCTTGGACCTTGATCATGCAATAATGGGCTTTCGATTTAGGCAATAAGGCCTGAAAGGGAGCAACCCAAGTTGGAACTGTCATAGTGTCATGGGGTGTGTGTTTATTTTTATATTTCTTTGTTAATCAAGCATGAGGTAATCGTTACTATCAGGTCAAAAAGAGCATGGATTGATATAGTAACTTTACTTTCTTTCAAAGACAAGTAGAAGCAATGATTAAGGCATTAACAAAATTTTAATATTAAAATCCCGCTAGTGCGACTTATGTTTAAACTCTGACGGTGCAACTTATGTCAAAGCGCTAATACACGTGAGGGTTTATAACTAGTTAAGTTCTATGAGTTTTCTATCTTCTCGAAATAAAACCAATTACTCATGCGTCAATGATCAATCATCTCATATGATATTTCACAAATTGATATTTGAACCCATAGCTTATTTGCATTGTGTTGTATTAGTTACTAGCTAGTTCATTTAGGTTGCCATTGTCTTTTCAAAAAAAAAAAATTATTCACACACCTAAACCAAATTAAAATATGTGCAGTCAGTCATATAACAAAATTGAAATCGGTAGATCCGTAGATGTTTGATTTGGTTAAACAAATACCTATACTCCAATAAGAAACTACTGTTAACTTGCACCAAATTCAAATTGCTTGCTTTGCATAGGCTACACAAGTGGCAAGGTGAAAAAACAGAAACAACTAAAGAATGGCGATGAAGCTTATTTCCATCTTAATGATGTCGCACCAAGCGGCTTCCATTACAAGGCCGAGTTCTGTTGAGGCAATCATTAGCAATATCTTCAAAGGCACTACAACGCAAATGAACTCATTTCTCATATTGTTCAAGGCTCATATACTACAACCAAGATTGAGAAAATGGCAAATGAAAACCGGTTTTACCAAGATTGAGAACTTGAGATGATTACAGATTTTTCAAGAGCTTAACTTGGAACTTATATGGCCCATTATTATTATGTAACAGTAAAATAATTCATGTTTCGTCTCAAACGAAGACGAACTAGACTAAAAGAAAGATTGACATCGCCATTTTGAGTAGGAGAACAACATTCTAGGTTTATAGATCATTCAAAATTTCAGATATCCTGACCACTGGATGATATATTTGGGTTTTTGATTATGATTAGTGTGATTAGTAAGGTTTAAGAGTCATTTAATTTTATAAATTCTGAGTAGCTAAAAAAATATTATAAATGAATGAGATATGATAGAGTATATGTGTTTATTTGGTGATTTTGATTCAGATTGTTTGTATTGATATATTGGTCGACTCTTTAGAATATGAGGTGCTACATTATGTTTGCAATCCCGTGAAGGAACAAATTTTACTTAGTTATATACTGTGGTTTTAAGAGAGTTGCCATCGTGAGATTACTATTACGTTGGTGGCTAGTTGTTACTAAACATTGTTAACGATAATAATGTCACGGTAAAAAATTAGTCAGCAATTTATACAAATTCTCAATTTTTTTTTGTTTAAACAAATAAATTCTTTACGTGCCTTAATTGTCATAAATGAGAACTTTAACCAAAAACCCCCGTTATCATAACCAAACTTTAACCAAATAACAATTTATAAAAACACCCCTTTATTTAGGGGAAAGAAGTGAAAATTTGAGAGGGTGTAGTGAAAATTTGAAGGCTTTAACGCAAGGTTAAGCCCTTCACCAAGCTCGCTAACGAGCCTTTCACCATGAGGGACGGTATATTAACTTTGCTTTAACTTTGATTTGGTTAAGCTTTAACCACAAATTTTGGTTACCATACCAAGTGCTCTAACTAAAAAAAACACCCACAATCATCACTCAACCTTAACTCACCTTAACTCAACTTTAAATCAAATATTTTTAACTTAAACCCCTAAACTAACACAAATACTTCATTTATTAAAAACCATAACATTCATTCTTAAAATATATTACAATACGGACTTAAAAAAAACGTTACAATGAAAAAAAAATACATTACGAAGAAAAAAAAACGTTACAACACAACACCAATTATTCATTCTTGACGCTTTGTTAACCTATATTTATAGTGGTTGGAAAATGGTTTTGAATTTTTTTTTAGGCATATAGCCGTTTGTGAACGTTAGTTTACGTTAAAGGACCAAAACTGTAAATTTTTTAGGAGTGAACTCATTTCATTGTTATATTATGTTGCAATTAACGAGCTAGTTATGTAGTTAAAGCAAAAACAATTCCAGTGAGTTCCTAAGTCATATTAGTTACGAACCCTTTTCTTACATTGCGTTCTAGAACTGGTTAGATTGAAACTAGGGTTATGTAATTGGCTAGTTGTGTCACTGCTTTGTTGTTATAGTAAATAATAATAGCATGTCGTAGGGAATTCATTAACTTATTAAAAAGAAATTTAGAAGAAATAGATTATTTACATTGTTAAATCACGCATGCCTCGATTAAGACTTGAACTCATAACATTTTGTATTATGTTGTAACAAATTACGCCACTTATAAAGCAGAAAACAATAGCATCGAGTTCTTATATTTTGTAAAAATGAAAATAACTCATGAATGAATATCGATTATGAATGAATCAATAAGAGATGAATGGGATGTGATTGTGAAAATAATAATAGCAACTAAAAAGGGAGACAAGGTTAATTAATTGCTTTTGTACAATGTTTCCATAAACGATAACAACAAATATTAAAGGGAAACCTGGTATATTAAATTAGAATCACATACATCTCTGTAGCAATATATTCCAGACATGTTCCAAACAGCTTTGAAGTCATGAACGAAGTACGTTTGCATTCTTATTTCCATGCAAAATTATGACTTTTAAGTTTTACCCTTAACTATAAACTTTTAAATTTGAGGCACGACATTACCTTACTTTTGACTAGAAAAGATAGAAAAATTGTAGACCAGAAAAAAGTTTCATTCAAATAATACAAATAAACACTAAAATATTTCCATTGCCGGGAATCGAACCCGGGTCTCCTGGGTGAAAGCCAGATATCCTAACCGCTGGACGACAATGGATACTTGTTTATCCGAATAGCTTAAAACAGATGGGAGTATATCCTAATAGCTTAATCAATGTATGATGGCTTGTCATATATTAATGTGGTATGAAATGAAACTATGATGAATAAGTGTAAACTCGAAATGAAAAGCCCACTGTAGTATATATATACTAACACTGGAATCTCTTCATGAAACGTAACACAAACAGCAAACATGGGAGCAGACAAATGATACATTGTGCAGCTTCTATAAGACCCAAATAGACTCTCATAGGCACTTGTTTTTTGAATGTTCATACCCGAAACATGCATTGGCAGAAAATGAAGAACTTCTCGCATCTTGAAGATGCACATGATCAGTATGGAGCTTTGATCGAAGACTTGTGTTTTCGGCAACACGGGTCGTAGACTCGTAGTCAAGAGTAGCTTTGCATGCATGCAGATTTTTGAAGTGGATTATGTCTTTAAAGTTTAAAAGAACACATCATGGTGGAAAGAATGTTTCAGCAACAGGCCGGGTTTATATGCAACTAAAAGAGATCCAGCAGGTCTATACGTACTTGTTTCGAAATGTCATTGTATTGTGTTTTTTAATTTTGGCGAGTCGGTTTTTGTGTTTTGGTTTATGATCATGGCATGTCATGTAACATCGAGCCAGTAGTAATGTAGTGTATTTATTTCTTGTGTTATATATATGGAGACTATTACATAACCTTTGTACGTACATAAACGATTCATTATATATAAAAAGCTTCGCCTGTGTGTTAGAAAAGTATAAATTTCAAGGTCACTATCGCCCTCTCATTAAGCGAGCCACTAGAGTTATAGATTTTAATGCGGTTCTTCAATTCTATGCTAAAGTTATTTATATATTCATTGACGCTACACATGTGTAGTTGTTTCAAGACCCACAGTTGATTGGAAAGTTTACGATTGAACCGAGAGTGTGATTAGATTTAGGAAGTGGCGAATGTTTTTAGTCATTTAATCTAATGAAGTTGAGTGAAATGACGGAATCAGGCCGGTGAGATGATCGCTAGGGAATGTTAATTAACAGAAAATGAATGATACACGATTGATTATGTTTGCATTATACAACCTAAGGTGTTATTATATGTATTTAGAGCTAACTTTTGTAAAAGTTTACTTTTATCAATTTATAGTTCCCACATCGGGTGAAGGAAACATTTTTCACTTAGGGTCCGTTTCTTTTTTTCTTTCACTAATAGATACATGGGATCCGCGTCTGTTGCTTCCTCTTAATGGGGAGGAGCACATATATTACACCCACTATATATAGATGAATTAGTGGAATTTTGTAGGCCCCACTACAAAAAGAAATATTAAATTATGTCTTGTGGGTCCATTCCCTCCACTAACAGAAAAAAAAAAAACAAGGCCTTGTGGCTGTCTTAGTTTACACGAGTTGGTTATAAGAGCCAGATTTCCTAATCGCTGGACGACAATGGAGTTTGGATTATTTTGTTATAAACCAAATATATTATTGGTTATTTATCATTCACAAATTTCAAAACAAAAAATGTTTTAAGACATTTTCTATTTTAGGACATTATGAACAGGCATTAGTTGTTGCTCAAATCCTTCTCTTAAAACAAAGAAAATTCAAAGTTTTACGTGAGGTAGTCAAACTAATTAAGTGTTCCTTGAACATATATATACTGCAATGGAACAGAGTCAGTCGGATTATTTTTTAACAAGTTGCATGTGAAACTATCGAAATGGTAGTCAAGTATGGCTTTTAGTACACATAGAGGTGGCAAATAATCGGATTACACTTTTGCTCTAATTTTACTCAGTATTTTTTGTTTGGGTAACCAGTGTTTCCAATACTGCTTCCCATCAAAACCAACACTGTCTATTACTTAAAGCATATTCCAGTTCCTAGATACGAGTAAAACAAACTGCTAAAGTTCTAATCATTCATATATCCAGCCAGCTGCTTTAAAGATCCAAGGGGATTTCGAACTTCCTTATTGGTTGTAACAACATAAACCTTTTCTCACTAATAATGTAAAAAGTGATTGGACGTCTAGAATAACAAATGAGAAGGACAACAATTCTCCAAGACATACGGCAGTTCATAAAATAAGATGCCAACCATATAAAAGCTATAAATATCGGTTCTATGAACACTCGGGGTGAATGTTCAGTAGAGAGATTTGTTATACATTAACGTAAAATGATTTACAACTGTTCGATCCTAGATACGTGTCTCAAAGAACCAAGAATGATTTACAGCCGTTTATTTGATTTTGTAGTTATATATTTGGCAAAGTCAGCAGCTACAGTTTGTTTTGCAATCCCACATCCGTTGGAATACTAAATATTTATTGAGTGTTGATATATAGACCTACAACATAGACCTACTAATGGACCTAATCCATTCATTTCATGACAAGTGTTAAACACTAATTCTCTCTCATCATTTTTCACCAATTAATTTTTCAAATGAACCAATCAAATCTTTAGGTCTAATTTTAGGTCTTAGTTTTAGGCATACAATTCATTTTCCATATTTATTTGGTTATATACAATGCTTTGAAGGCAATTGATATCGTGAGATAAGTATTACTCCCTCCGTCTTATAATAATAGTCTATATTTATTTTTATGGATAATTTTGAGACGGAGAGAGTATGTTGTTGGCTTATTATCACTCAACACTGTTGATGAAAATAGTAGGGAGGTAAATAGGTAACAATTTATACGACTTCTTAATTTTTTTGTTTCAACAAAGAGAAAACTTGAATATCTTTTTTTTCGACTAAATTGTCTTATTTTAGAAAGAAAGAAAATATATATAATTCGTTAAGCCAATGTATAGGTTTGTTTATTAGTTTATTTTAGAAGCATATCTCAATGCAAAAAATGAAGAGGGTGATGTCTTTTCGATTAAATTACTCGTACTTACATAGTTATATTGTTTACACACTCAACGCAAGTTTGACCACAGTTGACAATTGTTGACCGTTGTTGACCATGGTTGACCGATTTACAAGAATTGGAAAGATTGGTAGCCCAGTAGCGTCTAGGCAGGCAACGATTATTATGTGGTTAGATGTGCACATTATCGATCAAATTAACAGATACGACAAAATCACACTAATCACACTAATCACAAAACTTAAAGTATGTATTATGTGGTTAGATGTGCGTATTATTGAATCTATTTTATTGAAAAAGGTTTTTTGTCTTTAGAAATTTAAAGTTGAAAGTCTTAGTCCTTTGCCTTGTGAAAGTTTACAAAACTGGTCCTTGATACTTTTGACATGTAACACAAGCTAACCTAACATTAGGCGATATAACTAAACCCCCTAAATCTTCAATATAAACATGATTATCAAAAACTAAACTAGAATTGACCTCACAAGTATTGTCTAAGCTACCGATACCTCGTAAATTGCTTTCGCAAGATAACGACGGTGGATGCGGCGGCGGTGGAGGCGATGGCGGCGAGTAGTCTCTGGTGAAATCGATCAAATTAACAGATACAACAAAATTAGGGTTTGTGATTAGTATGATTATGAAGTAGTGAATGTATTTACACTACAACAAAACAGGCCTAATGCAACCGTCCAAATGCGATGCAAATCAGTTGCAAAAAGCTATTTGCAACGGAAATGCAACGGATTCTGACTATTGCAAAAAGGCTCCATGCAAATTTAATTTGCAGCCGAATTGCAACCGTCACAAAAATTTTTGCAACCGTTTTGCAATGAAAGATAATCCGTTGGAATTACAAACTATTTTTGCAACGAAGACTTTTTCCCACAATTTTGCAACGAAGATTTTTTCTTACGATTTTGCAACGAAGATTTTTTCCCACAATTTTGCAACGAATATGTTTTTGCATCGACACGTAATTTGCAACGGTTATAATTTGTTATGGGTTTTGCAACGGAACTTTTGCAACAATCAAAATTTGCATCGGTACATTTTTGCAACAGAAATTTCTTATAACAAAATAGATATTATCAAACCAAATATCTCTAAATATTCAAATCAAATCGAAAATAGTAATCACCGAATGCCCAAAATATCATAGATGTTATCAAAAGCATTCTATCCAACTCACTATTACGAGTTATAGAGTTATAGAGTTGGAGAGTATCAAAAGATTTACCAAACACAACATATTGTAAACTAGGGAGGGGGAATGGGAGGTTGTTGTGTATATTGTGCAAACATCTCGGCAATCTTTGCATTCGCTTCTTTAACCATTTCTTCCTTCATTTTCAACGCATGAGACTCAAGTTTTTCTTCATATTGCTTTCTGTTCTCTTCTTTAGCTTCCTCAAAAAGCTCTTTATCTCGTGTTCTCGCTTGCTTCAACTCTTCCACAGACTTTTCCAATACTTCAACCTACAAATCACAATATTTAAGCCCATTTAACTCATTTTAATGCATACATACCCTACTCAACCTATTCAGAAATAATACTAGCCACAGCAATCTGTTTCAACCCATTTCAACAAATTATGTACTTTTTTTTTCCACAAAGTAAATTAACTTCACTTCCAATTCACGTAGACCTGATATGAGCATAGAAGTGATAAACTTACCGCATTAGGTGGATACGATGACGTGGCGGTGCTGGGAGTGGAAGGTATTCCTGTCAACACAAATATGGGATCTGATGATTTTCCAGCCCCATACGTATTGCCTCTGTTCACTGGAGTCACTTGATTCCATGTTTCTTGGTTATGGGGGTGTGACTCAACATCCTCCCCATGACTCTTAATCATAGATGCTTGATATTTCTCCTATAATTGGAACCATTGTTATATATAGCAGACTTAAAAGGTAGACAACAAGTCAGGTACATGGGCATTTATATATAGATCAAAGACAGGTACAGGGCAGACACAGAGCATAAGAGACTCACAGAAATTGCATAGCAGATCCAAACACCCCTTAATAAACAATTGGACATATAACTATTCAAACTACATGTGAAGCTTTCATAACAGGATAAAATAAAAACCTCCATCACCTACCTGTTTTTCATGTATATTTAACAAAATCAATTGCAAAAAAAGGGAAAAGCGGAACAAACGGCATGAAGAATACATTAATAAGAACTAACTTGCAGCGGACGTTAGGTTAGACCTAAATGCATTCTATTTGATAAAACTGGTCACCTGCTATTGCATATTGATACCTTTAGATGATCAACGTAAGCATAATATTTTAATGACCATTAGTCTTCTGGAAATATATAAAGAAAAAAGCCAACATGAAAATATGTACCCCAGTTTGATTGACTACAGAAAACAGAACCAAATAGCCTCTATAATGATGTTAAACATTATCTAAACATATTGGTATAACTACTCGGTACCAATTAGCATCCCAATTATAGTATGGAACAAAAACTAGTGCATCCTTAATATATTAGATAAGCTATAAGCTATAGTGGGAAATAAAATGCCATAGAGGATCTACATGAAATAATGACTAAAAAGAGTTGTTACGAAAGGAAAAAACCTTTATATCCTAAATCATCACTAAGAGCTGTTATATCCTAAATCATCACTAAGAGCTGTTAATAAAAATAACCACCTCAAGTACCATTAACCAAAGGCTCAAAATAACCACTTCAACATTTAAATTAGTCACACAACTTCAACCCAAATATAACCATTGACTTGTAGGCTCATAACAGCTATGTCAACAATAAAGTAACCAACAATATTACCTTCATTTTGGTTGATTAATTGATATTTGTTTATAAAGTATAACGAGGTTAGAACACTTACAATATGTTCACGTGACTTCTCATTAACCCATACCGGCTCGACCACATCTACCTCAATTGAGGTCGACCCTCCTTCATCATTTGACCCGCATACCCCATTTGACCCACCTGTACCATCTGACCCGCCTACCCCATCTGACTCGCCTTCCCCAACTGACCCATCTGCATCCGCCGACCCACTTGACTGTTGAACCAACGGTGGCCTTGTTGCTTTGAGCGTATGGGCGTAAGTATAAAACTTGGTAGATCCCATAGGGCCCTTCAATAAGTCATGTTTATTGAAGTTATTATAAATAGCCGTAGAAAATACATAATATATTAGAAGAGAGAAATTAGAGATATCTTACAATGAGTTTCCTGGTTGTGGTAAAGCTACGAGACCCACATGTGTGAACGCCACCTACAGATGTGTTTCTANTCAATTGAGGTCGACCCTCCTTCATCATTTGACCCGCATACCCCATTTGACCCACCTGTACCATCTGACCCGCCTACCCCATCTGACTCGCCTTCCCCAACTGACCCATCTGCATCCGCCGACCCACTTGACTGTTGAACCAACGGTGGCCTTGTTGCTTTGAGCGTATGGGCGTAAGTGTAAAACTTGGTAGATCCCATAGGGCCCTTCAATAAGTCATGTTTATTGAAGTTATTATAAATAGCTGTAGAAAATACATAATATATTAGAAGAGAGAAATTAGAGATATCTTACAATGAGTTTCCTGGTTGTGGTAAAGCTACGAGACCCACATGTGTGAACGCCACCTACAGATGTGTTTCTATTTTTTTTGTTCTGATCAGATAAAGCTTTCCACTTCTCTGAATTAAATACCTGTAATAATGCAATCCAAACTTCTTGTTTCATCCAACTTGGGTTAAAATGTGTGAGGCGAGTATAATCCTTATCAAAAGGAACCTCTGGATTCTTTTTCTTATAAATTTTTATTGCTCTAATTCTAGCTGCACACAACATGCCATTGAATCGATTTGCTGCGTGTTTCATAAAACATTTGCGTATAAGTTCATCCTTCTTTGGATCCCACTGATACAATAGCTGCACATAAAAATATTCTTAATAAGCAATCTGTAAAAATATTTATAAGTTCATCAAGTGTTTAGATTGCATTTTGTTTGTGCGAGTTTTATAAATCAGTGCGGGAATTTAGTGCAAAACACGCAAACACTCATGTTGAGAGACACATGACAGTAAAAGATCAACCACACACAAAGTGATTTTATTAGAGTGTTTAGATTTAGGAAGAGAAATATAGGAACATACCTTAAAACGCAACCACATCTGGTCCTTCTTCTCTCGTGGAACAGCACCCCATGCTGGCCACGGTTCAATATACCTAAAGTGAAGAATTTCAGTAATGGCACGACCAATGACTGTCTGGTTGTCAAACCTGGAAAAAAGAGAAATTTGACACAATAATTATCAGTAGCAATTTTATCTCCTAAACATAATCATAAATTATATTCGTAGAAAAGAAATTACTCGTCTGCATATAAGTCAATCATTGGACGATCTCCTGGTGCAGGCAGTGGAGTCGGGATATTTGACCCTCGCACTGTATGTGATACCTCATCACCTGATTCAGTTCCCTCTCTACCATCATCATCAATATGATGATCCTCCAATCGCATTTGTCCATTATTTGCACTGCTACGTGAAGGCCTGGGACCACTAAGTCTGCGTCCGCTTGACATAATAATCTATAACAGAAATAAGAATGTGATTACAAACAATATTAGGATCCAACAAAATTAATAGAATATCTATAGTTAAGTTGACACTTGCAAAACACTACAAACTCATAATCACACTGTCATAATCTAATAGCAATCCAAAACATCCACATAGAAAATTGCAGTACAAAAGAAACAATCTGATACAACATGATTAGCTAACTCACATATAGTCAGCTTGTTTTCAACAACTTCAGGGTTAGAGTAGGCAAAGTCTAAAAATCTCTCTAGATTATTCACATAATCAGGATTAGAATGCCCATTTATATTGGTGTTATACATCCATCTTCGATCACTTGTCGACGTCATAATCACTCAATATAATCACGATTCAAGTAAGAATATCACCTATGTTCAAATACTTGGAATTAAACATATATACATGTAAACAGTAAACTAAGCGAGCTAACATATTTAAACATAAGTACATATGATAATCAGCAACAAACACTCATAACATCCAATAATCATCACTAACGGCTCAAACACCTAATTAATCAAATATCATTTATCATACACATATGGAGTCTTTATACACATACAATTAAAATCATTAAAAAAAAGGTCAAAAAAATTAAAAAAAAAAGAGTCAAAATCAGCTACAAAAAGTCAAAATCAGACTCAAACACTTATAAAACACATCATATTCAGATATTTATAAGCCTTAAATCAAGATTCTTTAAATTCAACAAAATAACTGAGATTTACTTGTTATATACACATAAGTAAAGCATTTTTACACATAAATTGAAAGTTGAAACAATAATTACTAGAAGGATGTAATTATACCTTTACTCGATTTGAAGACTGGTAAATGAGATATGACAGAAGAGAGTGAGCAACGATTTGCTGAGCTTGAAGACTGGTAAACGTGAGATGACAGAAGAGAGTGCTGAGCTTGAAAACTGGTAAACGTGAGATGGCATAAGAAAGTGAGCAACGAGATGCCAGGAGAGGGTGAGGAACGATATAAGAGTGGAAGAGAAAGAAAAGTGGTAGCTATGGTGGATATTGTTTGTTCATCTTCAGATCTGGTGTGTGCTTTCCTAAAGTACAAAAATTGTTAAGTATGTGGGTATGTGGGAGGCGGGTGTAAGTGTGTTGGTAGATAGGGCAACAAAGAATTTGGGGAACTTTGAGGGGGGAACTTTTAGAATGGAGGGAAATAAAATTTGGGTGGGAGGGAAAAATTTTGCTAATATATTTTCATTCATAAAAATGACTAAGAGAAATAGTTGTAAATATAAATGTAAAGTCTTTTAATAAATGAAAGTTATTGTGTCGCTCGGTAGAATCCGTTATTATATTTTATTATGCTAATAT